>CANXYI011478193.1:0-13055 GCA_948208565.1 Hura crepitans
TATGGTTGAGTTTGGTTTCAAATGTGGCTACTATGGGGTTGTGATGGAATTAAACTTAAAATGATATAGAATTAGTAGTGGCTGAGAGGTATTTCAAGGCTTAAATATGTATATGTGTTAGTTTTATGTAGTATAGGAATGATAATTATGGTTTGGTAATGGGGTTATGATGATTGCAAATGGGGATGGTTGATCATTATATGTTCGGCATGAATAGCTTGATAAGCCGAGAGGTTATATTAGCTTATGTGTGTTTAGGCGGCTTGATATGTACCTTACAGTATGTAAAAGTAAATGAAACAAACAAAGGCATGTAAAGTAGGCCTAAAATGAGGCAGCATGTGTGGCTTGTGTAGGTGTGAGTATTAACTGAGAGGTTATCCAAGGACTATGTTAAATATATGGCAAAGAGACTTAGTGTTTGATATGGAATATGATTTAGCTATGCTAGAATGGGGAGTTTCTATCTAGTAGTGTTAGATTAACATATGTATGTATGGGTGTACTTGACATAGCCAAGACTTGTACTAAGTGGATAGTGGCTTGATTGATCTAAGTAGGTAAGTGTATATGGGTGAGGCTACTTATACTCTCTTAAAAGGCACAAAAATGGTAATGTGTGTGTATAAATGTGTTTATGTTATAAATGGAACCATGAATGAGGGTTGGACATTAATGAAATTTATGATAAGGCCATTAAGTAGCTATACCTGAAAGTTAAATTAATAGAAATGGCATGAACACTTAGGAAATATGTATGTAATGAATATGTAATATAAAGCTTAATATACAAGACATAGTATGGCATAATGAACTTGGCATGAATTGAATAATTGTATAAGATTGGCTTGATATAAATGAACTAGTCAATGTGTTTTGATGAGTGAACAAATGTTTAATATAAATGCTGAAAAGTGGCTTAGGTGAGACTTAAACTTTAACTAGAAAGTAGCATGAATAGTGGCTTGTAATGTGCCCAAAGGGTATGCCTAAAAGGGCTATAAATTTGTGATTAAATATAATGGCAACAATGCCTAAGTTTTGGCCTTGTGAATGGCCTAGTAAATGGATGGCTTTAGGCCTATGGATAATATAAATTGAATTGTGAAAATTGTACTAAAAATGTTATGAAATAGACTTAAAATTGGCTATTGAAAATTTACGAAATGACCTATAACTATCTAGTTTGACCATTGCCTGAACTAATAAATTCACTAGATAGTAAATGGCTTAAAATTGTGAAATACTTATGGAATAAAATCTAGCATAATATATTGTAAATATTGGCAATTATACCCAAGGACATATTTTCTAAAAATTCACCCGGTACAACCTATTTATGGCCATACTTGATCGGGCTAATTCCAACTGAGCTGTAAAAATTATAACTATCTATTTTTGAGTTTATAATATTATAAAAAGTTAATTAGTAAAGAAATGAACACAGATTAAGGTTAAATGGCCCATTAGATAGACACTTGCTAGATGGGTTGATCGGTTAACTTAGTGAATTCTTAGCAGCTGTTACACTGTCTATTTTCAAACAAGGTTGGTACAATGGTCTAGGTCCATATTGGGGCCACTATACTAGTCTATTGGATAGATAACTTTCTATCCTTGTCACATGATCTTCCTAGAGGACCACTTCACTAGCTAGACAGTCAGATTTGACTGTAGGCACTTTCATGATCTTGCTGGTGTAGCAGTGTAGGTCTCGGAGGACCACAGTACTAGCTGGATAGTCATATTTGATTGTAGGCACTTTCATGATCTTGCTAGTGTAGCGGCGTAGGTCTTGGAGGACTATTAAACTAGCTGGACATTCAGATTGAATTGTAGGCACTTTCTTGATCTTATTAGTGCAGTGGCATAGGTCCCGGAGGACCACTACACTAGCTGGATAGTCAGATTTAATTGTAGGCACTTTTTTGATCTTGTTGGTGCAACAACATAGGTCCTATAAAACCACTGCACTAGTTGGATAGTTAGACATAGCTGTGGACATTTATCGATCAAGCCAATATAGCAGCTAAAGCCTCGGTCGAGGATCACTGCATTATTTTCATTCCTTTTAACTTCAGTGTATGTAAGTGTTATTTTCATAGCTGGGCTAGATAAATTAAGGAAATATATAACAATGAATTAAATCAAGAGTAATAAGGAATAAGTAGGCTTAATTGGGCATGAATCTTTATATAGTACTATAAAATGTATAACTAGGGGTATGTTGGTAATTTTACTTGCATAGTATTTATTATTGCAATAATAAAGCACTGTAAATGTTATCTTTAACAAAGACTTGAATCTATGAATTGCTTGAGAATATAATAGTTAACTAAAGGTTTTATTAACAAGAATTGGATAGGGTAATATGGTAATTATGCATATGCAATATGTACCACCTTGATAAATAAATAATGCTTCGCAATGATATCTGAAAATGGCTTAAATTTATAATCTAGTTGAGCTTTAAATGACTTTATAGGCAATAAAAAGATTATAGACAAAAGCAAGGGTATTTTAGTCATTTGCCCAAATGATTAATTATAGATCTAGTGATTTAAGTTAAAATAGATTATCATTGATAATGGTAAATTACCACTAAAGATGGAATTTTAACCTATTACTTAAATAGTAATTAATAGTTGAGTGAGAAAGGTAGTAAGGTCATTTTGATGAATGTACTCTTCAATTGATGATGTTATAATAGTCAGAACAAAATGAATATCACTACTATAGAAATGCTTGAATGACATGGCTTTAATGCTTGAGTTCACCACTAAGTATTATATACTCACCGTACCAGTTTGGGTGTGTAGGTACTAAGAACTTGCAAGTAGCTTCGGAGTGCATGTAGTCAAGGTTTAGAGGATAGGTAAGTACAATTGCCCTGTGTTTAAGTTATAATTTTGCACTCATGTACATAGATGGGGGATGGGTATCTTATAGAAGGTTTTGATTATGTCAAGACAGCATTTGGTAATAAGTCTTTACCCGACTATCTTGATTTTATGTAACCACCTTTGTTTGATGATATGATATGTGAGCAGGAGGCTTTGTGTCTGTGATTTTCTAATTATGGCCGAAGGCATGTGTTTCTATTGGTCGATAATGATGATAGGATGATATCTAGGGGACCAAAAGGGTCCAGAAGGCTTTAGAAATTATTATAGGAGTGTTTTACAAGTTAAATCATGTTGGGATAGTAATCCGAGCAGCCGTTATGCTATCGGGTTTTTTTTGGAATTGTTTGATTATGTTAAAATCCCTTTGTAAGGACATTAATAGGCTTGTATTAACCTAAATGGACTATAGGAATAGACGAAATTAAATTTAGAAATAACATAGAATAAGTAAAAGTTAAATGAATGGCCGTGGGAGAAGTTAAGGGTGGGTGACCTAATGAGAAGTACACTGCTTATTAGATTTTCTTTGAAAATCTAGTAGGGGGTGTTACATTTTGTTGACCATGCTTAGGCAGATAGGTAACCTATCCCATACAATGTGATAAGTGAGGATGCTCATGTCCTAAGGTGGGGTAGCCATGCTTGGGATGGAAAGGAAACTTATTCCATAATGAAATGAATGGAAGATGGTAAGGGCGTTATAAGTAGGGTCTAGGAACTCTAAGTCAATGCACTTTTGGGTATTAAGGGATTGGATCTCATCAGAACTCCGAAGTTAAATGTGTTTTGGCAAAAGTAGTACCAAGATGGGTGACCACTTAGGAAGTCTGTGAGGCCTAGTGGGCTAAAGTGAACAATACTAACTAGGCAGGCTGAGACATTACAATTAGTTTTAGAGCCTGACCCTCCCTAGTATGGGTATGACAGCAAGGATGCTGTGTCCTAAGGTAGGGAGGACCATGCGTAAGCAGATAGGTAACCTATCCCATATAGTGTGATGAGCGAGGATTTTTGTGTCCTAAGGTGGGGTGGAAATGCTTGGGATAGATAGGAAACCTATCCCCCATCAGAATGGAGGAAAGATGGTAAATTCTTTATAAGTAGGGTCTTAGTACTTTTGGTTAGCGTGCTTTTGGGTATTAAAGGATTAGATCCTATCAAAACTTTGAAATTAAATGTGTTTTGGTGAGAGTAGTACCAAGATAGGTGACCGCTTAGAAAGTCCTCGTGTTGCTCGCTATGCCCAAGGGATAAAGTCATGAGGCCTGGTGGCCTAAAGTGGACACTAATTAGGAGGGCTGGGATGTTACAATGATATTAAAAGAAGAAAAAGATAAAAACTGAAATAATAACTAAGGAAGAATCTATCATCGACACCTTATTAGATATTAATAATATTAGTATAACTATTTCTAGGATCAACTACTAAAATTACTACAGAAATAAATAAAACCTACGTATGCACAGAAAGGGTCAACATGAGTAGAAAATAGTATAAGTATGAATGAAATAATTAACTGAATTGTTGTTGTACGCTTCATGTATGATGTATGATTGTATGGTACAATGCATGTTACACTAAATTCACCACTGAGTGTATACTTGGTGTATCAGTTGCCCGATGCTTAAGTAAAGTAAAGGTGACCAGCTGTGTAGGGTGATCAGTAGTGTGGCTGAAGGATACCTAGGTAAGAATTTATTGTTATGATGGTATGAAAAAATATTGTAGTGGCACTCATGCACATTAGTGTGGGTTATATGGGTAGAATGGCATGAATATGATTGAGACACTAGTGAATATTATATAGAAAGTTTTAGTACACATAGATATCAATACTGAGTAAAATTTTTTGTATGATTGAGTAAATGAATGTCATATGACTGGCATAATGATAAGAATAAATTAGCCATACTAATTAGGCTTGAAGTACTGATTAGACTTAGATTTTGTAAAACTTAAATGAAAGCTAGCTAGGGAAACCCTAGGATGGGTGACCTCGGGGAAGTAATGCTCCTTGCCTGGATTCTTGTATAATTAGGCAAAGGGTGTTACAACTATAGATGGTGAAACATTTCCTAAACATTGGTCATGTAAGAATTGTAGCTTCTATTAACATCGCTTTTAGCTTATCAAAACTCTCTTGATAGCTGTCATCACAAATGAATTGGATATTCTTATGTAATAGATGAGTCATTGGTGCTATAATCATAGAAAAGCCCTTGGCAAGACATCTATAGTAACAGGCCAAACCTAAGAAACATTTGATTTTAGTTGTGTTCCTAGGTGGCTTCTATCAGATAAATGCTTTTGTCTTAGTTGGATCAGCTCTAAAACCTTTTACTGATGCTATGTGTCCAAAAAATGTTAGTTCATTAAGTAAATACTCATACTTGCTAAGCTTTGCATAAAACTCCTTATCCCTCAATGTTTGTAAAATAACCTTGAGATGTTGTTCATGATGTTCCCTACTCTTGGAATAAACAAGGATGTCATCTATAAACACCACAATAAATTGATCTAGGTAAGGTCTAAAGATTCTATTCATAAAAAATATAAAGGTTGCTGGAGCATTAGTAAGCTGAAGTGGCATTACCAAAAACTCATAGTGCCCATATCTTATCCTAAAAGCTATCTTAACAACATTTACTTCTTTAACTCTCAATTGATAATACCTTGATTTTAGGTCAAACTTAGAGAAGGCAACTACTTCTCTAAGTTGATTAAACAGATCATTGATATGGAGCAAATTATACTAGTTTTTATTGGCAATCCACACACAATTTTAAGGTTCTATCCTTCTTTTTCACAAACAAAATTGATGCTCCCAAAGTTATACACTCAATCTTAAGAACCTTTTATCAAGTATTTCTTACAACTGTGTCTTAATTCTTTCAGCTCTATAAGTGACATACTGTAAGAAGCTATTGATATTAGTGCCGTGAAAAGTAGAACTTTTATCCCAAACTCTTGCTCTCTAACTGGTAGTAAACTTGTCATTTCCTCTAGAAACACATCTCCCAACTTTGCCACTACTGCTATTTGACTCACATCTAGTTCTTTCTTTGTAGTGTCATACACATGAGCTAAATAGGTTTGACAACCTTTCTTTAACATCTGCCTAGCCACAATTGCTAAAATCACATTAGACATGAAATCTAATTTCTCACTTAAGAGTATGATTTTTGATCCATTTGCTGTTCAAAGGGAAATCTTTCTTTTTTTTT
Source organism: Hura crepitans (assembly GCA_948208565.1). Classification (NCBI taxonomy): domain Eukaryota; kingdom Viridiplantae; phylum Streptophyta; class Magnoliopsida; order Malpighiales; family Euphorbiaceae; genus Hura; species Hura crepitans. Next base: position 6,132 of record CANXYI011478193.1, read on the forward strand.
TTTTACAATCTATTATCACATAGTGCTTGAACAACTAATCCATACCTAAGATAAGATCAAACTCATCGAATGGCAGTTCAATGAGATTAACAAAAAACACATGTCTTTGAACTATCAAAGGACATTCCTTATAGACTCTACTAACTACCACATGCTGCCCTATGGGGTTGCAAACCATAATATCATATCAAGCTATTTTGACTCTAACCCCTTATCTTGTGCCCGTGTAGTGCATATACATGAATATGTAAAACCTAGATCAATTAAAGCCAAATCAAGTAAATCAAAGAGAAAAATGTACCCATAATCACATTTATTAAATTAGCATCTTCCCTTACCTTGATGGCATACTGATGAGCAGCAGCTCTAGATTTTAACCTTTCTACTATCTTTGATCAGGGTCTCTAACTATTCACTGATCTAGCTTTTTTGTCTCCTTTATCCCCTCTTTGGCATCAACTATAGCTGGTGAAGAAGCCTAAAGTTGTGTAGACATGGTTGCCTTCTTAGGACAATCTTTTTAATAGTGGTCTTTAGAACCACACCTATAGCATTCTCTAGTGATGGTTTTCCAAAAAACTCCTCCATGCCTCTTATTACAGTGTTCACATCTTTCTACTGGTGTACCCTTGGCATTTGATAGTGGCGCATCAGAAGCTAGTGCCTATTATTTACCTCTAAGTTAAAAACCTTACCTAGATCTATAAGATTGACCCTATCTATGCTATTGCTGTGGTTGCTTATACTAATCACTTTTGAACTTCTTCTTTAAATAAGGAGCTGAACTAGCATGCCCCTATCCATAAGTTCTCTTCTCTTACAAACTCTCTTATTTTTCTTTCTGATGTCCTCTATAGTATAAGAAATTACTACCAAGGTCAAGAAGTCCTTAATCTTCATTGTTACCACATGTAGCCTAATATCATGATTCAAGCCTTTGCCGAATCTCTTATATCTATTAGTTTCTATTGTAACCATCTCATTTTCATACCTACTGAATTTTGCAAAATCTTTCTCATACTATGAGATGGTGTGGTGTTTTCATTTTAGGTCAATGAATTCTTGCCTCTTTTTATCCAAATAATTCTCTATGATGTACTTTTTCTTGAACTCCTTAAAAAAGAAATCCAAAGTCAGATTTACCTCTACCTTATGCTCTATGATACTCTTTTACCACCTAAATGCCTCATTTCAAAGGAAAGAAGTTGCACATTTCACATTATCTTTAGGATTGCATCTCAACTACTGTAAGATTCTAACTATCCTCTCTAGCTAGTACTCTTAAGCTAAAAAACCAATTTTCTCTATTTCCATAAAGTCTACAGCTCCTATTTTCTTAACCCTTTGTAAATATGTTTCATATAAAGCTTGTGGGGCTAGTGGTAGAGGTGTAACAATAGTTTTAGTAGTGGCTTGTCTTAGTGATTCCACCATCTGTAGTAAAAGAGTTAGCTAAACTTGTGCATTGAGCCCTATAGCACTGAGTGCTAATGTTCCCCACTTTGAAGGCTCATTAACAAATGTTGGGGCATGACTTTTTACTTTTTTTTGCACCCTCTTGAGGTGTAGATTCACTCATCTTAGATCTATAGGAAAAAGAATAGGTTATAAGCCTAAGCAGTGTACAATTATGTGATGCATGATCTTAGACTCTAAACACTCATATGTGACTCTTATATACTAAGGAATGCCAAAATCAGAGCTCCGATACCACTAATGTGACACTTTTCACCTAGTTTGGTTGTTGAACCCAAGTGAGAAGCAACAATTGATACCCAAACTACATATATATAAAACTCGTATAATTTTAAAACTTTTGAAAACATTTAAGCATGTATGAACTTATAAAATCTTGACTTAATGAAAACCTTTTTAGTTCAAAACAATTGGGAAATTACCATGTCAAAAATCCGATAGCATAACGACTATACCAAGATGCTATCCCTAAAATGAATAATAACCTACAATGTCACAACACTTCTATAATCTCATTCAATGTCTTTCAACACATTTTGATCCTCTTAATCAATCTAAAAATCCTAACATAAAATGCTCAATAATTCATACATCTCAATTGCATAAATATAAGAAGAACCATTATAAACATTTTAGATACAAATTACAAAAGTAAATATGTTTCGATAAAAATTATAAAACATTTTAAAAAAAGTGTAGGCCCAATTCATTTTTTACAACATCTGAGTGCCCAACATGATTACATCTCATAATTTATACAAAGGAAATCAAAATACCACAATAAGCTATATCTTAATCTATATTGCTAATGAGTCTTTAAGCTTTATCTATTCCTTTAACCTATACATCATAAAAATAGTGTTGTGCTAAGCATAATGCTTAGTGGTGTATTCAATATAGAATATTTAAACTCATGCACAAGTATTCAAGCATTCAACTAATTTCATAATGTGAGCTCTATTCACATCACACGTAACTAATTTTATCATTTATGTACAAGCATTTAATCAGTCATCATGTGTATCATAAAGTTAATCATCCATCATATGAGTTCCAACATAAAATCATTCTCATATATTTCATCCAACATAGGTTTACAAGCAAACAATTCACATCATGTCTCTCATGCTTGCTAAAACATTCCATCATATGTCACATAATGAAATTTTATTTTGATATCATATATTAAACCATTGTTACATTATGTAATTTTATTCCTTTTCTCGTATATTTGTAAGATATGTACTCGAAACTAGATATTGGCAATCGATAAGCACAAAGGTTTAGCAGTGACCTAAAGGTATAACGGTGACCTTTAAGGTCTAATAGTGACCACGAAATCCTAATACAGTGACCCAAAGGTCTAAAATAGTGACCTAAAGGTCTAATACGGTGACCCAAAGTTTTGATATGATAACCAAAAGTCTAAAATAAAATAATGGCCTAAAGGCAAATATAGTGGCTTGGAGGTATGAAAATAAGCATTGAAGTGCCCTAGCAGCTGCTAATTTCCCTAGTTAACTCGTCAACCTATCCAAGTAGGTTGTCTATACATATGGGCTATCATTAACTTAATTATGTTTCACCTTTCTAAAGTAGTTTTTAATAGTTTTACATGTTCTTTGGCCAATAAATAACCAAAAGAGGGTAACTAAGATTAGTTTTATCATATTAAAACTATTTATATAATTTTTCCATGCATATGAGCACATTCAATATCATGCCATGTGTAAGCCTCTTTTATACTTTGTGACTATTATCTTAAGCCATTTACAAATAATACTAAACTATTCTTGCACTACACTAACATATCATCTCATCAAATTACTTTGTGAATGCTTAGAGCATCCACTCACCCATTTTAGGCCATTTAGCTATAACAATTGGTATGGCATTATATTACTCATAACATTATCTTCACATTAGTGCATCACATTTATCATATGATAATGTATATCAATCTTATCATCATTAACATATCATTATTATCATATATAATTATCATATCACTATAACATTAGTATGGATACATACACATTTGTTTTTTAGATCACCCATAACATTTTCATTCTTTTACACATATGATATGCATGACTCATTTTAATCATAGCATACCATGATTTCATCATTCAAGCAACTTAAATCTATTCTTTAAGTCATTAATATTTTTGCCAACCTGACAAACATAAGCAAATTACTTATTTATGCCTCTAAATCGCACAATTCTAAAACATAATTTACACCACTAATTAATGCACAAGTATACTTAAGCAAACCATATCATATACACTTAAATCAATCAAAGCACCTTTAGGGAACCACTCGGCCATCTCAAAAAATATACATAAGTCAACCTGATTCCATATTTAGCCTTTAATTAAACATGTGTAACACATTGTTACCCTATTATTATCATCACTAAGCCAAACTATACCTTAAGCATGTTTCAGCCTCCATTAGTATTCAACCACAACATCTCATTTTTATCACTTAAACATACTTATAGTCATGGTTATAGCATCATGTAATAAACCACGAACAATATAAGCCATTAACACACAAAATTGCATTAATTATATACACTAATACACACTTTAATTTATGTACACACTTACAATTGCCATACTATATTAAATACACATGCCAAAATGATTACTTAGACACCAATTGAGCCCTTCATACAATCTCTTTGCCCTTGCCTTTCCCTCTTTCTTCTTTGTCTACATACATACACCAAATAATATTTACAAATCCATATAAAATTCTATGCATGTCCAAACTTGAAATAAACTTTAGAATATTGTTATGGAGACTCTAAAACACCCTATGAAAATATCAATTGATACAAATAATCACTAACTTGGTTTGGGGTTTCTATTCACCAATCCTCTAAACTTGCTAAAACCCCTAAAATAAGCCCTTGATTTAAGCTTCTATCACTATAACATGCTTAGACTTCATCCAAAGGATTGCCAAAAACTCAAAATTGAGGGATTAAGTGGAGGAAAGAAGAAGAAAATGGTGGTGGTGAGGAAGGAGAAGCCATCAGCTTCATTAGCAAAGAGAAGGAGGACAATCACTATTCCCACTTTGAATAAAGTATCAAAATGACCTTATATAAGTTATTTGATCTAATGGCTCACATCTCTCCCTTCTCTAATCCAATGGCCACCATTAGTTTAGCCCTTTTTTTTATGCTTTTAAAATTTTTTCTCTCATCATTAGGTCTTAATTGAGCTCTCTTAGGGTTTCAAAAAATCTCTTAACCGAGACTTAAATGCCTCAAAAAATCCATGCTCAAGAAATGAGAAAAATTGATTAAAAATAACACTTATAACTTTGTGAAATTTTTATAAAATGCTTATTGTTATTCAAAAATTTCAATTTCAATGCCAATAGACTATTTGAAATATTTGAGTATTAGGTTGTATCAACCCTAGGTCAATTTGAGCAAAAATGAAATATTTTACGATTTAGTTTTAACTAGGTTACTATTCATAAAATAATGCATACAAACTTTGCACTCATTTTTACCATCTTCATAACTTTGTTTACACTTTAAATTTCACCTAAAATTATATTATGATTAATACTTCAATTGATTTCATTAGTGTAATTTAGGTCTCAGGAAACACTATTCACATCCTGAGAAGTATTATTCATAACCCTAGAGTATTACATTGAGAGACATCGAAGTGCCCTAGTAGCTGCTAAACTCTCTAGTTGATTAGTTAACCTATCTAGTCTAGATTGTCCAAATCATATGAGTGATCATTAATTCTTATAATAGCTGGCTCATTTAAAGTGTTTTGTGTAAATTTAACAAGTTATAAGACCACTAATTTCACTTTTTAATCATTTTCATACTATTTAGACATCATAAGGAATTGTACCATATTCATAATAAGCTTTAACCTTACATTTCAATCACATAATCAAATTACCAATGCTCCAAAATTCATAATCATAGTATTTTCTCTTATGATCATCGTGAGAAAACTTAGGTTTCATTCCATACCATTTCAATATTATTAGTGAGACATGTATCATTATTAAGTTTTATTGCTTACATCATATGACTTGAGATTTCCTTGTTCATTTATCTATTTCATAAAACTTTTAACTAATTCATTTAAATTTCCATTTAATCTTGTAGTCTTATTTTTTTATTTAACTACATATTATTTTGCATAGTAACTATTATTTCATATATAATTTTAATACCTTTCCAATGTCTTGATTCCTTTGTTATATTAATTATATATTCCTATGAATTTTCTATATTCATAATAGTCAAATATTTATTTATTCAAATTTTCTATATTTAAAATTTATTTACCATCTTCATATGTGTTTACTATTCTTAACATTTAGAAATTTACTAGATAAAGTATAAATATTAATGTACTTTGCACAATTTCATATTTATATACTCAATTTATCATTTCATATGGTTTTATATACAGACATAATTTCCCTATGATATACATACATCACATATTTTTCTTTATTTTATAATTAATCATTTACTTTCTATTTTCCTTATTCACATATTTAATCTTATACATTTAACTATTAATATTTAATTTAATTGTCTTATTTATTGCAACCTATAATAATTATTTCCTCTTTTATGCCTATATATTTTAAATTAAAAATTGTCATCATTTATACATATATTAGCTCTTTCTAATTAAATAGCATTAACTTTTATTTTATCTTTATTAAATAATTCCTCCTTTTTCTTCAATTACTCTCCAAATTGGATCTCTAATCAACCTATATTATTGCCCTTTAAGTTTCTTATTATCTAAACTTGTTTATCATATAGATACACTTTTCTTTTTTCTCATATAATCACTTATATGTTACCCATTTTTCTCATATGTTTTTATATAATTTTAATTCATCACTTTGATAATATAATTTAAGTAATTAAAGTCATAATATCACTTTATTTTACACTATATATGACTCGGTCACTAACCTAATTATTTCATAAATTTTTATTTTTCCATCATTTACATTAAATAACACATTTATATTATTTTTCTATGTTATTAATTACTTAAACTTCATAATTTTATCCATTGTACATACATGCATTTTTTGGATTCGCCATAAATTTAGGCTCTAAAATGTCTTTTTAATTGATTAATTTATTTACATCAATTTATCCATATAACTACACTAATTAATTATTGTACATATACAATTAGCATAAAAATGTTTATTATTCTTAAGCATAATTCGGCCATAATGGTTTTCACTTGTTCCATTCATTTTTACCTCATTTTAAGTATCCAACAAGGTTTTTTTAAGTCCTAATTATGTCTTCTTGCAATAGTTTCCATTACATCAATTTATTCAAATCAAAATAACAACTTACATAATATAATTTAAACTTTAATGTTCCATTCACTAATGGATACACATACCAATTCAATT
>CANXYI011478195.1:0-11638 GCA_948208565.1 Hura crepitans
TCAGATGCCTGAGTCCTCTGTCTGGATTAAGCTCCAGATTTTTGGCCTAACCTCTGTGATTAAGCTTGTTTTTTACTCTGTGATTATTTAAATTGCTCATTCTTCTATCTCTTATTAGATGCAGATACTATACTACCCTGACCTTGCCCAAAGGATCTTTTCTTCTGGTAGCCATTCTCCTATAACTTATAGACCAACTCCACTGATTGAGAGGCAACAATTAAGGCACAAAAATCTCAGATCTTTATAGGAAGAATTTAAAGCATAATATTGAGATTCAGCCCCATCTCGAATCTCTTGTAATGCTCTTCATCAATGGCAATAACCCCTCTAGTGTACCTATTGAGTCTAGCAAACTCCTTCTCATACTCTGATACTATTCTATTCCACTGCTTTAGATCCATAAATTCCTACCTTTTCAGATCTATATAGTGCTCTATGATATATTTCTTCTTAAATTCTTTGAGGTAGAACTCTTATGTTAGATTTTCTAGAGATTTATATTCAATAATCATTTCCCACCATTTTAGAGCCTCTTCTGATAGCATGGAAGTAGCACAATTTGTATACTCCTCTAGAGCATATCACAATAGCTACATAATCTACAAGGTCTTATCCAACCAATATTCAACTCTATTGCATCCCTCCTGCTAATCTCCCTTGAAGAACTCAGCCCTATTCTTGATTATCCTCTCCAAATAGGTCTTATGTATAAGATGATGTTAATGTTTTAGCTGAGCTAGTAGAGGTACTATTGGATGAATAGCAGTAGCAGATGCTCACTTAACAAACTCTATCATATGCTCCAACCAAACAGTTTGTCCCTGTGGTCTTTGTACTGCTTACCTAGCATAGTCATATATTCTATCTTGGCAGCTCCCTGTGCCACAGTAGTTGGAGTATGGTTCTTGACCTCCTCCTCATCTCAACATGTACTACTGCTTATCTCGAATCTATAGGTAAAAGCAATATATTATAAGCCTTAGTATGTATAATTTAGTGATGTACACTTTTTTACTCCTATAGCACTCTTATGTAACCTATAGGTATAGAGGAATGCCTAAACCAATAACTCTGATACCACAAAATGTCACACCCATTACTTGTTCTGTACACCATACCTAAATAACGAACGACACACTTATCGATATCCAAATTATTCTATAAGAAAAATCCCTTTAAATTAAAACATTTCTTTAATTAAAACATTCTTTCCATGTTCAAATTATAAAAATGGAAAATAATCAAAAACACATTTTATGAGGCATACTAATGGGGCCATCATGTTAAAAATTCAATAGCATAACGGCTATATCAAGACACTTTTCTAAATAGTAACCTATTAAAAAGCACTTTTATAACATCTTTCAACTCATCCCCACTCAAACTAGGTCTATCTGACCCTCCATCTCAACACAAGGCAATACTCTCAAGCATCCATTAGAAAAATCAGTCATACAAGTCCTACAAGCATTTGAATACTTTTAAAGAAATTCAAAAACATCTAGTAATAAGTAATTATAGAACATAATTACAAAAATACAGATTAGGCACAATCCCTCATTTTTCACAAGAGTGCTATCTAACTATATACATCACAAAATTACACAAAAAGAGATCTAAAATACACACATGGGATAGCTTCACGATCTTGTGGTTCTGAGGCTTTGACTCTAATCTGCTGTTTTTTTTACCTACATAACATAAACAACATGATGTGCTAAGTTTTCACTTAGTGGTGTATTCACCTTAATGTATGATTATGGCATACACATGCAACATTATCCATACTAATGAAAATTTTGTCAAGTATATCGTAAGAATAAAACATATATGCAATTTTACCAATATAATATGAATATATCTCAAAATGCACACATATCAATAGGGTAATACTATAAAATTCATAACATCACATATTTTATCCACAATTGACTTTTTATTAACAACCACATTAATTAATGACCTTAGACCACATAAATAAGCCAATTTAATAATATAATCATCTCAAATCTCAGTTTAATATTATCATAAATTTTAATTAATATAATAGTTTAAGACATGCTCATACATAAGAGACAACTACCCATAAATTGGATAGCGGGACATGGCCCGAAGCCATATTGATCCACAGATCAAACACATAACCCGAAGGTTATCAATCAAGATTTAAAATCCAAGGCATGGAACCTATAGTCCAAAACCCATACCTAAATATCATATACAACCCGAAGCCCATAACACAAGACCCAAAGCCCAAAATCATGTCTCGAGGTCAAAGATTGCTCTCTAGCTAAAATTACATCAGTAGATATCCTAGCAGCTACTATTATTCCCTAGTTGACCAATTAACCTATCCAATCTACATTATCTAATTGTATGGGGGCATTATTAAACTCATTAATTCGACCATTTTAAATTAATATCATCTTAGTACATATTTATCCCTTTTTGCAAACGAATACATATATGCCCAATATTTCATCATATCTTGGCCTTTAGCCTCATTATCATTCTCATCATATGCTTGAACATAAACAACATCAATAGTTCATAAAGCACAAATAACACATACTCATAGCATAATTTTTGGGTTCAACATCTCAATAGCATACATGAATATAGACTTCATTTTAACCATTAAAGCTTATCATTCCATAAGCAAAACACGAATTACCTTTGCACCTATAATTTAGAAACATAAAAATACTTGTATAACCATATACACAATAACTCACCATATAAAACATGATTTTTAAGTTCACTCAAACTAATATAAACATGTCCTCATAATCTTAATGTCCATTAAACTTATAATAAGCTTTTGACCTAACACATACAACCAAACTCATACATACATCAAAGACCAATTTTAGCACTTCCTTAAGCATATTCAAATAATCAAATTTTCATATTTTATCTAAATCATTTCTAACACATTTCCATCTATAACATGTGTATATTAATAAAATCAAGTAAAACATGCATTTTCCATGTTCCATAAACTATATACATACATATCCTCCACATAAGGCATTAAGCCTCCAAATGCACACACAATTACACATCCATTTCAAACTCACATCATGTTTCAAATCATACATACATATCATTCCATACAAGCTTCCCTCATAAATCACATTTGTTATATAGCATTCATTGTTCTATAATGCATAAATCACATTAAATACTCAATCAAATGGTTAAATCACATATTAAGTGAATACACATACCAAAATAGGTCATAAAATAATTTCGAGACTTGTTTAAACCTTCTCCTTTCCCTTAGATGCTTGGGTTGCATTTTCATTTATGAATACAAATAAGCTCAACTCAGAAAATGCATAATAAATTATATATACATCCAAAAATTAAAACATGCCTAGAAACACACTCTTGGGCACCTATAGGACCTAGAAAAATGTCGATTTGTGAAAATCCTTACTCGATCGAAATTTGGTTATTATTCATCAAAATAGAAAATAGCAAAATCTCCTAATTTCTTTCAAATCTCAAGCTTCTAACACCACTAAAAGCTTTAACCCATCATGTATATATGTTTAGGGGTAGAATTTTAAGGCATTAGAGGTGGGGAATTGAAGAAAAAATTGAGGAGGGAGAGTTTTTGTTTGCATCAACTTGGGAGAATAGAAGAAAGGAGAGGGGCTAGAATGAATAGTGATTTTCAGCCCCAAAATTGCCTCTTTTATATGATCAAATTGTGTGGCTAGGATTAGGCCACTTATGATTAAAGGCCCAAATTAATTCTCCCTTAAAAACCCTTCTAAAAATTATTTTTTTAATATTTAAACTTTAATTACCACCTCTTAAAAGTTTAATAATATTTTGAAATATTATTCTTGAACCTCTCGAAAATTCACGTTCAAAAAGCTTGAAAATCCAAGAAAAACATAATTAATGAACTTAAACCGATTTGGTAAAAATACTTCCCGATATTTAAAAATTCTGATTCTAGTGCTATTAGACTATTTGGATTTTTAAGTATCATGTTGCATCGATCTTATAATTTTTTGAGCAAAAATTAAATATTTTATGGTTCAGCTAAAACTAGGTCATTATTTACATGATACTGCCATAAAATCTTATTTTGGATTTTTAACCATCCAAATGACTTTGGATTGGCTTCAAACTTTGCCTAAAATTATCTTATTATTAATCTTCCTGTTGGTCCAATTAGTGTGACTTGGGTTTCGAAAAATACTATCTATCACGAGAAGTTCTATTCACAAAGGTCAAGAATTTTGAGACATTACACAAGCACATATCAATGTACAACTATTTACAAACCATACATAATATCTTTACATATATTCCTTGATATACATACTCTAGCCCATAGCTCTTAGCTAATACATATGAGTACCTTCTTAAAACCTTTCATAATATCGTATACAAATTACATATAACTACATAAGTAGCCTCCCTTCAACTCCATAAATCTTTTATAACTTGTAGATCCCATGATCAAACATCAATAATTTCCTCTGCATCACAAAACAAAGGATGTGCTAAGCCTTATAGCTTAGTGATGTATACAATAATACTATGCTGACACAATCTTATATAAACTATATTCAGGATTCTAATTATAATACATACATAACATATATGTTATTCAAATAATATGTGTAAAAAAAAGAGTTCATCAGAAGCAATATATACAATGTATCCTTATAGAAATTATAAGTATCCTATCCAAGATTTATTTATACTTTGATTATGGTTTCTATGAATTATATAATTTCCAATTAGATACCATGTGATTTCTAACTATAACTATAATAATTTTTTTTATACCATGTTACTTATTATACATATAATTTATCATTTCTTCACAGGGAGTACTCTTATAATAGGTTCCTCATTTGCTTCATTATATCTTAAACATAGACATAGATATCATCTATTCATTCATGACTTAATCATCATATGTATATACATGTATTTACATCTTTCATGCGAGTTCTCATAATTATAACATACACATATATCACATAAAGATAGGACAATCTTATTACCTGACATGTATATTTGTAGCTCTTAACATATGAATACCCTTACGTCTTAACATAAGCATGCACTACTCTTATAAATTCCAAGATTATTTTAAGCCCAAATTATATTATTATGGTATTCAATAGAAGTCACATATATACATATCATGTATATAATAATAATGTAAAACATGCATTAACAATTTATACCAGATTTTTACATCTTAATGTTTTCTTTAATAACTTTCATAATTATTTTGGAACATAAATTCTCTTTTTTCCTTACTCGTACTTAATAGACAACATCTTGATACTGGATAATAGAACTATTTGGACCATAGAGGCTATATTAAACCACAGAGGTCATATTGGGCCATAGAGGCTATTATTGGACCTGAAGGTAATGATTTGGACCCAAAGGTCATAATCTAGACTAAAGATCATGAACTAGACCAAAGCCTATAAACTGGACCTGAAGGTCATATAGAGGTACCTTAGCAGTTACTAAACTCCCTAGTTGACTAGCTAACCTATCTAGACTAAGTTATCTAACTCGTATGGGCCATCACCATTCTTTACTTAGATTTCACATATATTAATATGGCTTATGTACACTTCACACATTATTTGGCCAACAAATGACTAATGAAGGTAACTATCATCTTTTAGTCATATTGGTCACATTCATCTCATTTTTCAAACATCATAAGCAATATAAAAATTTTTATCATTATACTTTTCATGAAGTCTCATTAAAACATATCATTTATCTATCACATTTCATTTATCATAAACAAATCATGCTTCTTTGCTCATAGTAATTATATCGTACCTATTTTACATCATTAGGCTTTTCAACCAAGCATTGTGTTTGGTTACACTTATGTGTTTATCAAATGTACATAATTGTCCCATGTCATAATTATACATATATCATGTTCAGAGCATACTCATATTCTTTCTTTATGTTTGACTTAGTCATCATGCCATTCACACACACATTATGTTTAATTAAGATAAGTTTATTATCACTTACCTTATTAAATCTCTATTCATTTAAAAGTGTATAATACCTTATCAATTATGCATTTCTAGGCTATTCGGCTAAGGCTCCTCATATGGATGTAATTACATTACTTATTTTATTCATGGTTAAATATTAGCCTAATGAATATACTCAAAACATTGTAAGTTCATTTCATGGCTTAACTACTCCTCATATATCATGACATGTCATCAAGCAATAAAATAATTCATCACACTTTCTTACATTTTGTCATATAAAAGTAATTTAGCATAACCATATGATTATACTTGTTAAGCACATCAAACTTCTCAACCCTCATCATAACATACACATAAGTTCTAGCATAAGTACATGTATTTACTAAGATCTACATCTCATTGTTTATTAATTACACATATTATCAAATATGTTTATAATTATCTTATACTTCTCTTTCATAAAAGTCTTTACATCATAAAATACTCATTTAGGCCACTCAACCATAATACATACTTAACATGCCTTTATTGTTACACTTCCACAATAGGTAATTTATGCCATCACATACATACTTCTTACACATAACCATTTCATAATAAGCATACTTTCCATAATCACCACTTACACACCTTGAGCTCTAATTCATTACACAATTATCATACATAAACATTTATTTACATAAACTATTACACATATGTTGAATTGTATGTACATTACAAGGTTTCCATACACCATCATCTTCATGAAATCATGCTAAGTGTTTTGGCTAATATACACATACACCCTAATATCAACTTTTCATACTCTATACCATACTAATATTACCAATTCATACCTTTCCTCATGTTACAATCTAGAATCATTATTATCCATACATACCATGACATCAACTTAACTTAGCTCATGATTTAAGCTTAACATCAATCTACACCTACATTTAATCACATACTTAGGTTTCAGCCAACACCTCAAGCACACATATCACACTTTAATTATTTAGTTAACATCTTTATCACATGCAATTAACTCCACTCAATTTACTAATTAATATCACACACTTCATTTCATATTACTACACACTTATACACAATATATGTACATTACATACATACACTTTAACTTTACAAACACAATCTCTCTCTCTCTCTCTCTCTCTCTATATATATATATATATATATATATATATATATATATATATATATATTATTGGATAGACATACCAAGGTGTTAAAAACACCAAATAAGCCTCCTTAAATCTTCTTTTTGCCTTTCCTTTTGCTCATTTCACCTTTTTCTACAAATATACAACACATAATCACTTAAAAATCTAGTAAAATTTCCATACACTTCTAATTATCCAATTAACTATGCATAACTCTTCTTGGGTCCCAAAATATACTCTAAAAAAATATGAAAACCCAAAAAAAACTCTTACTTACAAAATAGTTACTATTCACTCCTTCATCAAAAGCTCTATAAATCTCCAAATTAATTTATAATTCTTGTGCTTCTCTCCATGTTGAGGTGTTAAAAGATTATTAGATAGTGTTTAGATGGAGAGGTGGTAAGCATCTATGAGAGAGAGAGAGAAAGAGAGTTTGAAGAAGGTAAAAAAGGTGGAAGAATGAGAAAAGAAGCCATCGGCTTCTAAAGGAAGAAAAAGGGGGATATTTTTTTTCTTGACCATGAATTAACTTATATAGTCATTAAAATAAATGGTCAAGATCAAGCCTCTTTTTAATCCAATGATCCATAAAATCTAAGCCCTTTTTATTCCTCTTTAAAAATTCTTTCTTTCATAATAAAGCCTTGATTAATATATTTTAGAGTTCCATAAAATACTTAAAAAGGGACCTGAAAGATCCCAACAAATTGTGCACAAAAATCAAGAAAAATTAAATTAAATTGATACTTTTATCTTTACTTGATTTTCAGAAAAAACTTTTTAATATTCAAAAATTTCAATTCCAATACCAATGGACTCTTTAGAATATTTAAGTATCAAGTTATACCATTCTTGGGACATTTTGAACAAAAATAAAATATTTTACGATTCAATTTAACTATATTACTATTCATAAAACATTGTCTTAAAAACTTTACTTCTATTTTTAACCATCTAAATGACTTCATTTGCATTTCAAATTGTGCTCAAAATTATTTTATAATTAATACTTTGATTTTATTCAAATAGTGTAGCTCAGGTCTCGAAAAGGACTATTTACTATTCGTAAAGCACTATTCACCCGCATGCTTGTCATCCATTGTTAACTATCCAAACATCTTTATTTTTAGGCCAAATTACATCCATAACCTATTTACAACATATAATATGGATATATAGTATGGATCAATAAGAAAACTATGTTCATATCTCGAAAGCCACTATTAACGATCCTAGGATTTTTAAGCATTACAAAGCATGCTACTAAGTTATAGTATAGATAGAAAGTATCGTTAGACTCATGCTATGGTAACTAGTAAAAATACAATAAGATCTCCAGTTATGTGTGTGCATATATATATGTGTGTGTATGTGTGTATCCACATATACAAATATATGTGCATATGTATATATATATATATCTATGTGTGTGTGTGGATATACTTATATACATATATACACATATATATATGTATATATACATATATGTATGTGTGTATGTGTGTATACACATATACATGTGTATGTATGTGTGTATATGTGTGTGTATATATATAGACACACATATATGTGTATATATATATATATGTATATATACACATATATGTATGTATATGTATATATATGAGTGAGTTTAGTTGATAATCCTTGAAATTTCATCGTATATCAAAAAAGTCACTGAACTTCAATTTGTATCATAAAAGTCCATCATCTTTGGAGATTGTATCTAAAAGGTCATACCTGCTATTGTCAATTAAAGCACAAAGATCACATGCGTAGTCCCTAAACTTTATCTCAGATATCAATTTAGTCCCTAAACTTTAAGTTAACCTAAAAATTAGATAGAGCTTATTAAACTTGGTCCTCTGAAATGACAAAAAGGCCTTAAAGAATATGTGATTCCTAAAAAATACCCATAAAAAATGGGAAAAAATGCAAAAAGTTCAAACTCTAATAACCAATTAGGGTTATCATCATTAAAATTTTTAAAAGATCAGGTAAGTAGGCTTCTTGATCACTATCATGCCATAGAGAATGTCAAAAGCACACCAAAAGTTAGACATGCTCTAACAAGTGAAGTAGAAAAATTGGTAAATAAAAGACTTGATGCAGTCAAGAGAAAGTGTAGGTTGAAAAAATCAGAGGACTCTATAAGAGAGGATCCAGAAAAAATGGTGGAGAAATTAAGAAAAGAAAAAAGCATTCATTTTATTTTAGATCCTGAAAAGAAAGCTACCAATTTAGACAATTCCAATTTAGTTCAAAACCTTAGAAAATCTCTAGGTCTGGTAGATGAAGCTCTAATACATATAAACGATAAAACTTTTAATGAGCTTCTAGCTATAAAAAGGGCTTTATACAAACCCATCTATCCTCATAGGATGAAAGAGGAATTCATACCTAAGGAAAGCCCATTGAGGCCAGTAATAAGCCCTATAACTTTTCTCAATCTAAATTGTGAAAAGAATACGTCTAAAAGAATAGATGAGTGGGCTACTATGATTAGGTTTGTAATAAACTCAGGAAGCTTTACCCCTAAAATAAGTATTCGAACTTAACAAAGCCACCATGGTAAGAAATGCATAAAAATATTAGACCATGTTAGCGAAAAACACCAAAATAATAGATTAAATAGATAAAGAATTGCTAACATATGGTGTGATTACTGTAGTAGTAGGCACTTTAAAAATAGAATTTTATGGGTTTTCATTATCAACAAAATCCTTAGAGAAAGATCAATCTCTAGTGGCTTTAATGAAACTACAAATATGTTACATGTGTTATTTTGAAAATTATACATGTGAATTCCAAAAATTATTACAATCTCAATTTTGCAACTCAAAATTACATGTCAAAAATTTTTGGATAAGCTTTTAGAGCCATGGCCCAAAGTAGCTAAGACGACCTACCAACTACTCCTAAATAAAGACAAAGTGGTAAATGGTCTAGGAGGAAAGATACGACTGTAAAATATGCCATGAGAAAGGTGTGTACGGAGCTCCAAGTAACGTAAGATTCTAAATGTCTTCCTTATTTGAATAAGAGTTGTCGTTCTCAAATTGAATATATCCCAGAAAGGTAAGGCTATCCATCGAAACATGACAATCAATTAAGAATATGATATTTTTCAAAGAAAAATTTAAAGGGTACAAAAAAAGAAGAATATCAAAGAGAGAAAGAGGTCAGATAAACCTTCCAAGTTTATCAAGAGAAAGACCAACTTTAAGGATAATGATAAAATAGAGGCCTTTAAGAGAAAATATGGGAGAGAACACAAATGCCTTAAAAGAAAACCTTTAGGTAGCTATTTATGCTATTGGATTTATAGTGCAAAGAGTCACAAGGCTAATTCTTGTCCTCACAAGAATAAGTGAAAAGAAAACCTCCAATAAATTTCTTTAAAAATAAGAGTTGTAGTGTATGAACCTATAGATGAGAAAGACTTGTTTAATATAGACTCTAAAATAGATTCAATCTATGAAGTAAGGTCTAAATATGAAACTGATATAGATGAATCTAACTTATGGGTAGCTTAAATATTCATGATGAATGAAGCTAAGCTACCCTGGAAAAAGAGTTAGTCCCTTTGGAAAACACTCTAGTACAGAATTGATACTAATAATATGAGTATGCTCTACACCAAAATATTTTATAATAAATTTCAATTTTTTTAGGCAGAATCATAAAGCTACTCAAGGATTTGAAGTTACTTTTAGAAGTGAAAATTTAGGTTTCTCACTTCTTTCAACTTTTCAGACTTATTGTGGTACCTAAAGCTTGCAACAAAACCCAATAGTTCTTTGTTATTGAGAAAATATTTTTCAAACTCACTTTACTTCAGAGCCAATTCTTCTAAATGGTTTGAAACCTTTTTTATAGATGTAATAAATTTTTCAAAAGACTCATTTAGAGAATTAATACGATCAATAATAATATTTAATAATCATATTATTGGATACTTGTCCACTCCATGATCTAGATATAAACAATTATGGAACTAATAATTTTTAGACATTAAGAATTATTTTCTATTAACAAGTGATTCAAAACCTGATATCAACATATAAAGCTAAAGTCTTTGTATGCTCCCTACAATCACAATGTTGATATTAAATATATTCCTTCTGATAAAAATGTAAATGTCAACTTTCTGATATTATAAATAGATCATGCTGACATAAACAAGTTATGCTAGACATATTCAATTTTTAATGTCCAAAAATTGTGAGTTCTTTGATAAAAATATCCAAAAACAACTATCTTCTTTCAAAAATTGTCCAAAAATTAAATATATTCCCTTTGATAAAAATGTAATAGCTGATTCTCTTTCACATGAACTTTTTGATATTGCAGATGGATCCTGTTACCATAAACAAGCTATGTTGGAAGTGCAAAAAGTAAAGGCATTCGAGAAAACAATGTTCCTTTAAAAGAAAGAAGGAAGAGAATGAG
>CANXYI011478302.1:0-22562 GCA_948208565.1 Hura crepitans
CAACATGAGTACATTGATTAATGTATCAACATATCCTTCTTTTATGCACAATAGATATTATCGTGATTATTTTACTCTTTTACTCACTTTAGGCCATTCTTGCCTTATATCCACATTATTGCATCATAAGAATTTGATGAATGCCTAAAGCACCAATCAATTCCATATTAGGCCATTCAGCCATATTATAAGCTCATCGAGCATTATAATGTTTCCTAACTACCATATGCCATCCGCATCATCATTTCATAAATCATATATCAATTCCCATACTAGGCCATTTGGGCATATCATAATCTCATTGTGCATTATGGCATTTCACAACTGCCATATGCTATCTACATCATCATATCATCTTTTTCATGCCAATAGTTCATATATATGTTCAAAAAGATTTTCATTATATTACACATGTCAATACATGTTTACATGATCATTCTCATGTATATGGTCAAGCATTATTCATAACATACATAATATGCCACATACACATAACCACTTGGCATATGCTATATGGCTATATCATCATCCATACACATCATCTTGCATTTTCTCATATTACCCATTCATTTTACATGTTCCTCATCAATTACATCAATTGTAACCCAAACATTATCCATTTCATGCCTTATATAGAACACACACATATATAATTGCAAATTGGCCATTTTACCAAGCTATCACATATACATAAATATTGCATCCCTTCTCATTACACATGACATCACAAGTCTTCATGATTATTAACATTCATATGACAATGTATTATCCATAACATGCTTAATAGAAAGCTTATACATGCATACACATACCATAAGGCCATTTGGCCATTAAGCCTCTAAACACTCATATGCCTCATTCAATTCTATCCTATACCTTATCTTCTATCCATATATACACATACATCTATTCATGGACATACAACATCACATCATGCAAATGCTTCGACTAAGATAGCATAAGAAACTTTAGGCATTAACCTATACATACACAAAATCATATGCTAGTACAACCTCTTACAATGCTAAATGCAAGACATTAACATAATGATCCTATATTATGCACCTATCTAATGCATTTAATTAAAAAAGGACGTAAGGATTTATTCATGCATTAATAATTTCTTAACATCAAGCATCATAATCAGTCATTCAACTCATTGCCATATTATGGCATCTCATCATATCACAATACGCTCATGATTGCCCTAAATGTATTATGGTCATTACACTAGACCATTCAGCCAAGTCATAAAGAATTCTCAACCTTACATGCTTTCTTATTGCATGCATCAAAAAAATTCCTCCTGACCCTAAACATACATATGATCATGCATTATCGATATCATGCTTAATATTAAGCATACTTATACATGAATTTATCATGGGCCATAACCTTATTCATGCATCATAAATTCACTTCTTTGCAAAACATGGGTCATCTTATATGTATATGATCACATATTCAAACTCAGGCATAAATCGTCCTTTGCATGCATCATTTTACAATATTCATATACATACATGTATTTAAGCCATTCAACCATGACATCTTATTGCATGCTACACATATTCTTATTCACATCTAAATCTAAATATATAGTTTCATGATCATTAACATTTATAGCATTATTTACCATTTGTCATATGCCATAAATAAAGCAAAACACATGCATATAAACATCAAACCATTTGGCCATCATGCCTTCAAGCATCTAAATGCATCACTTCATGCATCTTACATCATATTCAATATCCATATAAGCATTTATTTTCACTCTTAAACTTACATCATATTTATCATACGTAACCATATACATCATATCATCATACATGGTCCCCATACATTCTGACATCATTCAAGGCTTTAACACACTTCCATAATGTCATTCAAGGTTTCAACACACTTCCATAAAGCCAATAATAAGCATAATTAGTTAAATATCCATAAACACACATATATTGTATAATAAAACACATGTTTTTAAAAGTCAACATCATAAGCACACATACTATAAAGGATACAATTACTTGAATGTCATCAAAATACTCTTTAGAGTATCCATGAACCATCTCTAATCTTTTCCCCTTACTTCCTCCTCATCTTTTCTTGAACATAACCTTAATCCACAATAAAAAATTCATAATAATTAAAATATGCCATAATTCTTGAAATCAACTTTTTATAGTTCTTTTTAGCATCCTAAAGACACCCTAAAAATTATAAAATCCCCAAAATAACTATTTATGCAATATTCAGTTACTATTTATCCATAACCTCTAAAAACTCATAATAATTATAACAGCCATCAAATTCTCAAATTAACTTGAAAATTCTCTTATTAGCATCCCATTATATTTTAGAAAAATATCAAAGCTTGAAAATAAACCCTTTTTCCCAAACATTGTTACTATTCATCCATCTTATTAAAAAATTCATAATAATTTAAACATGTATCAAAGTTAAGATCTAACATGATATATCTTATTTTGGAACCTTAAATTATTGCCAAAAATTATTAAATGTCCGAAATAATCACTTACCCAATTTCGAGTTACTATTCACCCATACATAATCCACCTGAAATTCTCCCCACATTCTTCAATTGAGCCTTTAAATATGATATTCAGACTATGTTGATGCTAAATCATATCTTAAAGGGGTTGATTTTGAGTGAAGTTTTGTAGAAATTGGAGAAGAAAAGCTTGGAAAGCCCTATAATGGCTTCTTTTACATTTCACATGAAAAAGAAGAAAATGAAGGAGAAATGTTATTGGAAAATATGGTTTTTATTGCTAGAAATATGGTTTATATACTAGAAATCAATGGCTAGGATCATATTTTAAAAAGAGATCCAAGGGTCCTTATTAAAGTCCGAGCAAAAATCCTGCATTTTGCTGCATTAATCTCATTCTTCCATTCTAGCATCAATTTACATATATTATAGTCCCAAATGATCATACATATGATTCTTAGAATGCATTAAAAGTCTGTGCTAAAAAATTGAGAGAATTCAATTAAAATCGCTACTTTCATCTTTACCCATTTTTCACATCATTCAGTATTTGCCATTAATCCATTAGTGGGTTACTATGCAAAACTATAAAGTTAGACTTTCGACATTAACCCTCCAGTGGGTTAATATACAAAACTATGAAGTTAGACTTTCAACATTAACCCTCCTATGGGTTAATATACAAAGTTGCCTAATGATAGGCTTTTACACAGTAACTCACTAGTGGGTTAGTATGAAAAACTATAAGGTTAGACTTCCACACATTAACCCATTGACTTCCATTTTATAGCATTAGTGTTTCTTGTCATAACCATCTTAAAATACATAATTCCATCTATGTCTAAGTATATATATCCTATGATCTCCTTAATCATATTCCTTACCATAAATTCTATCTTTTAATAAGCTTAGAGACTTTATATGGAATCCATACTTTGCTAAAAAAATATTCTAACAACTGCCTTAAACCTAATTATGGGTTAACATACAAAAATAGAAAAGATAGACTTTTACACATTAACCTGCCAATAGGCTAATGTTATATATTAAGGGACTTCATGAAAAATTCAATATTATGCCTTAACTCATATGCATGTTAATATACAAAACTATAAGGTTATGCTCCCATTCAATAGCATTAATGTGATCCCAAATCTCAAGTAACACTATTCACATCCTGAAAAAATACTATTCACAAATACCGAAATTTTAGGGCATTACATTTCTTCCCCTCTTAAAAGAAATTTCATCCTCAAAATCCTGAATAATTTGGCATACTTGCATACTAACCAAATACACATACTCTGCTCATCAGAGTTTCAAATCTCATGTAACTTTCTTGTTACTAGCTTAACTTATAACAACCTTATTCATCATTAAAGACTTAAGCTTATCTCTCATTTAATCATTTGTTGTATATACTATCCATACTTTCATTACTTCCCCACTTAGGCTTTTCCATAGTGGTTCATAATGTACATAAGCTCAATCTTTTGAAATTTTCATTATTTAGGTATATCTCTAATATATACATAGCTACCTATCTATTTTTATCTTTACATGAACAGATTATTATGCTTCTGCTAAGCTACATTAACCATAGGTTTTTATCAACCATTATCCATTCAAATAACCTATAACACCCCTTGCTAATTCCTGAAGGAACTAGATAGGGTATGCTACTTCCAATTGGTCACCTATCCTTTCATTTCCCTAGGTTTCATTCATTAAACATTTATGGCATTATTTGTTTTATGTATTCACTTAAGGTATTTCTTAATATTTCTATATAACCCTTTAATATTGGCTATATTTGATTGATAAAAACATATTTTATGCCTATTATCTATTTAACAAAAATTTTGGTAGCATAACAGCTACTCGGGTGAAAACCCAAAATTTTAAACCTACGAAAAACACTTCTAAAATCATCATATTCACTTTTCACAACTTTTGGACCCCTTCTGGTCCTCCGATCATTCAATTAACCATAATGAACACAGTCAACATAGGGTCTCAGACCTATAATATTCAAAAGCAACCCAGTTATAATAGCAAAGTACTCAAGCATATATTACTCTAGTAACACCAACCATAAGAGACTCAAAACATATGTATATCATTTACATCATATGGGTCCACTCCCACCTATACACATAAGTTCCAGTTCTAACTAACCAAAGTACAAAAATTATACCCTCAAAAGCTGAATTGCTATACTGTAAAATGCTAAGGCTGAGCTATTACACTATCTATGACCTACACATTGGGACACCAATATGTTGAGCATAAAACTCAGTGGTGAATTTAATGTAATACGTGCTTATCATGCATACATCCATGCATTATACTTATTGTGAACTTATTATGCACCACATAGAGTTAAATTATTAACATAATATTAATTTAATTAATAGTTTCATTATTTAATCTCTAGTGACATGCCAATTTATTAATTTTTCCCAGTTATCATCAAAGGACTATTTTCTATAATTAAGGTCACAAATTCCATGACAGTTATTATTTATTATTTTATTTTCTATATTCAGGCCCATACTAGAAAGACGACACTTCAAGGCACTAGATAAAAGGGAATCCAGGTTATGTAGTGGCCTATATTTTAGACCTCAATAGCTATACCTACCTAATGCAGTAGCCCCATCTTGGATCTCAATAACTGCACCCACCTAGTGTAGTGGTCCATATCAGGACCTGGATAGCTGCACCTACCTAGTGTAGTGGCCTATATCAGAACCTCGGCAGTTGCACCCACTTAGTGCAGTGGCCTGTATCAAGATCTTAATAGCTATACCTCACTAGTGCAATGGCCTACATTAGGACCTCAGTAGTTGCACTTGCCTAGTGCAGTGGCCCATATTAAGACCTCGATGGCTGCACCCACTTACACAATCACATAAGTAATGGCTCAGGAGGCCAATACTCCTAGCTACTACTAACTCCCTAGTTGATCGGTTAACCTATCTAGTGGGTGTCTAACTAATGGGCCAACTCAATTTATTATTTATTATTAATTTATAGGTTATTTTATCCACTTAATATTCATATTTCACATCACATAGTTTTATGCCATTTTACAAAAAATGTACTACTCATTTGGTTATGGGCGCTATACATATGATCATTTTTCTTATGCCTCACTTAACATAATCTCATCAATAGCCATGCCATACAATGTTATAAGGAATCACTACACATCCACCATAAGTCATTATCATTTTTAATATCAACCTTTCATGGCATACATTCACTTTACATCATTAATCAACTTATGCCAATTCATGCAAAATATGGCAGTATTTTTACACCGTAAAAATCAATTTTCCATGTACACATCTTTTTCCATATTATACCATAAACTAATATATTATTTGAATATCCATTATCACTTAGTTCTTATTCACCTTTTATACCATGCACATATCATGTCTCATATTTTCATAATTAACACATATTTATCATTCACCATGCACACATACACATGTCATGACATACATGACATGTATTCAGCCACATACATGCCATACCCTTTCGCATACTTTTATCATTCAAATGGCATACATATCATCCTATTATCATCATACAAGCATGATGGCATGATAATTTAACATCAACATGCACACACATGCTCAAAATCACACTTCCATACACATGTTCATGCACACATACAGACATTCACATCATGGCATGCATCTATCACATCAAATTCACATATCTAGGGTGCGAAAAACCCTTTTTCACCACTTTATTGTCTTTGCTCCTTTTGTTCTTCACTATTTCTACTTGAACCTATATATGAACCCTAAAATTAGAAAATTCATAAAAAAATTCTATAGAGATTCGAGTTGAAATAAAAAAGCATGGTTTTTCTTAGAATAACTAGGGTTACCTAAAATAAAGGTAAAAACCAAGAAAATCTCACCTACACCTAAAAAGAGAACTATTCACTCTATACTCATTTCTCTCATTTGAGGCTTTTTCCTTATATTCTAAGGCTAGGAATGTGTTTAAGAGGTCATGGAGGTTTGATTCCATATAAGATATATAGGGTTTAATGTTCATTTAGGGTTGGAAAGAAGTAAAAATTAGTGGATGGGAGTGGCATCAGCTATGGCTTTGGAGGGAGGAGGAAGGTGATTCACTTTTGCACATATGGGTCTCCCACATGTGTAAAGGTATTTATATTTAGTGGGTGGCATGGTTAGATTATGACGTGGTGATCTAACAGTCCAAATAATTCCAATTTCATCTTAAACTTTAAAAAATTTTAATAATTCTTTTATACTTCCAAAAATAATTGTTTTTGTTTTAAAAACCATCAATTATGCCCATTAAGGGCCTATAAAATTTTAGGTGCAAACTCTAATGACAAGTGAGTTTACTATTCACCTGTTATAATAAGAAATTCTAAAATATTATCAATTGACCTCAGAAAATTAAAATTCCTTCACCAATATGTAGATTAGAATTTTTAACCTTTAGGGTATGCTATTTTAATGTCCATCTAGGCATACCCTAGGTCATTCCTAGCACAAGTTCATTTAAGGCCACTATTCACTAGTTTACTGCCCAAAAGTAATTATTGGTTCTGCTAAAATTTTAAATTAATTCATTTTCCTTATTTTTGGCCCATCAAAGTTTTACGACTACTACATAGGCTTTTTAGCCTTACAAAGGTGTCCTGACTCTTGAGGAACCCTATTTAAACCTCAGAGGTACTATTCATAGAACCTTAATTTACGGGCATTACATAACCATCATAATAACTCTTGAACAAGGGTAACTTTATATAACTAGTTCCATTTATCTCTTAGTGTTCATCTCCTTTTTTGACTCATACAATCATTTTCCAACATATTTCCATCTTATCTACTTTAATATAATCTTATTTCATTTCTTTGTATATGTGTATCTTGTCAAGTTCCCACTCGATCTAGGCAAAAAACATATATATGATGTATATGTTGTGGATATGCATATATGATAATGATGCAATGCAGTAATGTATGCTTTTATGAGTACACTCAATTATATGAAGCATAACCCAGCCTAATGTCTCATGCATGAGCATCAAATGGCCTTAAATCGTAGGGATTGATAGGTACACAAAGAGTATTAACTCTTAAAGTCTTTGAACACTTTGCCATCACAAATACATTACATTCACTTTTCTTTTAATCTTTCCCAACTAATACTCAATAGGTTTTCTCTAATTCCACAATCATTATGATATTTCCATTTATACTGCTTATATCTCTTACCTTAACATGATTCCATTTTTCATATATCTATTATTAGCCAATTTACTAGTAATCTTATGGCAATCTATCTTTTACCTTTACTTCTTTTTGAGGTTATACATATTAATCATATCCATGTTTTCTTTGATGCTAGATACCATATGATCTATCCGTGTTAAAATACTATATACTTTATATAACTTCAATCCCATAGCACTCTTATATTCTTTATATACTTTCTTACTTTGAAGAATGCCTAAATAGGAGATCTGATTCCACTAAATGTGACACACTTTACTTGATCTGATCACTAGACCTAAATAAATAATGAAACATACAACCATCATCTATCTTATTACTTGTTTGGTTTATTTAAAGTCTTTTTCTTTTTTTATCCTATCACATATCATCTTATCATACAACTTATAAAAACTAGGCTTATCAAAAATCTCATTTAAGGTTTATTGATAGGTCCTCATGTCAAAAATCTGATAACATAACAGATGTATTGGGACATTATCCCAAATAGTAACTTGTATAAAAACACACTTCTAATATATCTAAACATATCCCATTATCATCTTGGCCATTTGACCATCCAAACTCAGCATCGTCTCAATCACAAATATACATGAGGATCAATATTCACTTCATACGCTTACAAAACCATACATACATAATAGCTCACTAATCATCATCTATCAATACTTATTAATAACATTATAGGCTTACAATTCATACATCAGTAAACATATGGGTGCTCGTAATATCTATTTTTTTCCTTATACATATAGCATACAAAATTTATGTAACCAACAGCATCTTTAAATAAGTCTATGTCATCTGTAGCCTAGAAGTCCTTCCTTCGAGCTATCCAAAAATGTGTGTATCAAAATAGACAATGCATTAGGGTTTATAGCTTAGTTGTGTATCTAGTATAGTATGGCATATTCCTTTTTCTTTTGATTTTATATTTAGTACTTTTAATTATAAACATTCATAATATTCTAGTCCATTATGTTAAAAATCAATAATACAACATGTGTAAAAAGGCATTGATAAATAGGGCATTATCAAATATTCAAGATCCTAACATACATGATTTACAATATAGAACAAACATGCAAAGGAACCATCTTCTTAATTTTCACGATTCAATCACAACAGCTCATACATAAGCATAATAAATTCATATACATAATGATTTCAAACATCATTATTATGCCTTGATTTTTTTAGGTCTCATAAGTACAATGGATACCTAAAGTCACATAAAATTTATCACATTACAATGATCTTACATAACTTATTATAAGCATACAAAGACATTATAGCCTTTATTCATAAATCGTTATCCATAAAAATTCAACTTATTATATGATACTCTTTTTTATACATAACATACTCATTTTCTATAACATGGCATAAATCATAGACATAATACATCATAAGATCATGTATTAGTATATAATTTATACATTATGAAAGCCAGGTTAAGTTTTCTTTGAAATCCATTTATTAGGCCCATATTTAAGGAAACACATACATTATGGATAACGGAGTATCATGGTGTGTAGTGGCCCCTATTATAGACCTTACCGATTGATGCACCAACATAAGTGTGTAGTGCCTCTTAGAACTTAATGGCTATTGCACGAGTATGTAAATGTGTAGTGGCTCTATTAGATCTTCATAGGAGCTAAACTTATATAGATTCAAAGATTAAACACATTAGACCTGAAGGTCAGTAAATAGATCTGAAGATTAAATGCATTAGACTTGAAGGTTAGTAATCAGATCCAAAGATCAAAGATATAGGTACGTGGGTTAGACATTTAGTGGACTCGTAGACCAAATGCTTTAAGGTACTAAAGTACCCTAGCAGCTACTATCACTCCTAGTTGACCGACCAACCTATCTGACTAGGTTGTTTACTTGTATAGGCCACTAACCAAATTTACCTTTAGTTTCACCATCGTAATATAGATTGAGTGAATTTTATCTTTAATTTGGTCAACACATGACCTTAGGGAAAATAAATGTTCTTTATAATTCAATAATCCCATTATATCACCATTCCTATAACATGAGTACATTGATTAACTTATTAACATGTCCTTCTTTCATGCACAGTAGACATTATCATGAGTATTTTACTCTTTTAATCACTTTAGGTTATTCTTGCCTTATATCCATATTATTACATCATAAACATTTGATGAATGCCTAAAGCAACCATAAATTCCATATTAGGCCATTCAGCCATATCATAAGCTCATCACACATTATGGTGTTTCCCAACTACCATATGCCAATCATATCATCATTTCATAAATCATATATCAATTCCCATACTAGGCCATTTAGCTATATCATAATCTCATTGCGTATTATGGCATTTCACAACTACCATATGCCATCTACATCATCATATCATCTTTTTTATGCCAATACTTCATATATATGTTTAAAAACATTCTTATTATATTACACATGTTAATGTATGTTCATATGATCATTCTCATGTATATGGTCATGCATTATTCATAGCATACATAATATGCCACATACACACAACTACTTGCCATAGGCCATTTGGCTATCACATCATCTTGCATTTTCTCATATTACACATTCATTTTACATGTTCATCATTAATTACATCAATTACAACTTATACATACTCCATTTCATGCATTATATGGAACACACACACACATATAATTACAAATAGGCCATTTGGCCAAGCCATCACATATGCACAAATATTACATCCGTCCTCATTACACATGACTTCACACCTAATACAAAGCATATACTGACATACACTTACTTTAAGGCCATTATGCTTCCAAGAATTTTTATGCCTCATTCAATTACATCATACACCTTTTCTTATGTCTGTATACACACATACATCTATTCATAGACATACATCATCACATCAGACAAATGCTTCTACTAAGATAGCATAAGAAACTTTAGCCATCAACCTAAAAATACTCAAAATCATATGCCATTTATGACCTTTTATGATGCTACATGCAAGACATTAACATAATGATCCTATATTATGCACCTATCCAATTAATTTAATTATAAAAGATGTTAGGATCCATTCATGCATTATTAATTTCTTAACATTAAGCATCATAATTAATCATTAAACTCATTTCCATATTATGACATCTCATTATGTCATAATATGCTCATGATTGCCTTAAATGCATTATAGTAATTACATTAAACCATTTGGCCAAGTCATCAAGAATTTCTCAACCATACATGCTTTCTCATTACACGGATCAATAAAATTCCTTACGACCTTAAATATTCATATGATCATGATTGTCCATATCATGCTTAATATTAAACATACTCATACATGAATTCATCATAGGCCATAACCTTATTCATGCATCATAAATTCACTTCTTTACATAACATGGCTTATCTCATGTGTATATGATCACATATTCAAACTCAAGCATAAATCATCCTTTGCTTGCATCATTTGATAATATTAACATACATACATACATCTAGGCCATTTGACCATGACATCTTATTGCATGCTACACATATTCTTATTCACATCCAAATCTTAATACATGCTTTCATGATTATTAGCATTTATAGCATTATTCACCATTTGCCATATGCCATAAATAAAGTAGAACACATGTATATAAATGTTAAATGACCATTTAGCCATCATGCCTTCAAGCATCCAAATGCATCATTTCATGCATCCTACGTCATATTCAATGTCTATATAAGCATTTAATTTCATTCTTGGACTTACATAATATTTATCATGCGTAATGTACAACATACACACTTACATGCATGTAAGCTATATACATCATATCATCAAATGTGATCACTATATATTCTAACATCATTCAAGGTTTCAACACACTTTTATAATGTCATTCAACATGACTAAAAGCCATTAATGAGCATAATTAGTCAAATATCCATAAACACTCTCATACTATCTAATAAAACATATGCTTTTTAAAAGTTAAAATCATAAACACACATACTATAAGGGATACACTTACTTGAATGTCATCAAAACACTCTTTAAAGCATCCATGAACCTTCTCTAATCTTTTCCCCTTACTTCTTCTTCATCTCCTTTTCAATATTACTCAATCCATGATAAAAAATTCATAATAATTAAAATATGCCTCAACTCTTCAAATTAAGCTTATATAACTCCTTTTGGCATCCTAAAGACACCACAAAAATTATAAAATCCTCAAAACAACTATTCATGCAATATTTGTTTACTATTCATCCATAACCTCTAAAAACTCATAATAATTATAATAGCCATCAAATTCTCAAATTGACTTGACAAATCTCTTGTTAACATCGTATTATATCTTAGAAAAATATCAAAGCTTGAAAATAAACCATTTTCCCTATACTTAGTTATTAGTAATCCATATTATTAAAAAATTCATAATAACTCAAACATGTATCCAAATTAAAATCCAACTTGATATATCTTATTTTGGAACCTTAAGTTACTACCAAAAATTATTAATAGTAAAAAAAATCACTTACCTAATTTTGAGTTACTGTTCACCCATACATAATCCACCAAAAATTCTCCCCATATTCTTTAATTAAGCCCTCAAATATGATGTTTAGACTATAAAAATGCTGAATCATATCTAAAAATGGTTAATTTTGTGTGAAGTTTGGTAGAAATTATAGAAAGAGAAGGTTGGGAAGCCCTAAAATGACTTATTTTACCTTTCATGTGAAAAAGAAAGAAATGAAGGAGAAATGCTCTTAGAAAATAAGGTTTTTGCTGTTAGAAATATGGTTTATATACTAAAAATCAATGGCCAGGTTTAGATTTTTAAAAAAAAAAGATCTAAGGGCCCATATTAAAGCTTAAGCATAAATCCTTCATTTTCTTGCTTTAATCTCCTCTTTATTCTTATTCATCCATTTTTCTATTCTAGCATCAATTTATATATATTATGGTACCAAATAATTATACACATCATTCTTTAAATGCCTAAAAAATTCATCCTAAAAAATTGAGAAAATTCAATTAAAATTGCCATTTTTATCTTTACCTAATTTTCACAACATTTAGTATTTGCCATTAACCCACCAATGGTTTTCTATGCAAAACTATGAAGTCAGGCTTTTAGTATTGACCCTCTAATGGGTTGATATACAAAACTATGAAGTCAAACATTCAACATCAACCCTCTAATGGGTTAATATACAAAACTACCTAATGATAGACTTTTGCACATTAACTTGCCAGTGGGTTAGTATGAAAAACCTTAAGGTTAGACTTCCATACCTTAACCCATTGACTTCCATTTTATAGCATTAGTGTTTCTTGTCATAACCACCTTTAAATACATAATTCCATCTATGTCCACACACATATGCATATCCTATGATCTTGTTAACCATATTCTTTACCATAAATTCTATCTTTTAATTAGCTTAAAGACTTTATTTTGAATCCATACTTCGCTCAAAAATATTTCAACAACTGCCTTTAACCTGATTGTGGGTTAACATACAAAAATGGAAAAGATAGACTTTTACTGATTAACTTGTTAGTGGGCTAATGTTATATATCAGGGGAGTTCATGAAAATTTCTATATTATGCCTTAACTCTTCTATGGGTTAATATACAAAATCATAAGGTTATACTCCCATTCTATAGCATTAGTGTGAACCCAAATCATAGGTAACACTATTCATAAATATTGAGATTTTAGGGCATCATAAGAGGATTGGTCAAATACTACTTTATTTTATCAAAAGTTATACTTAGGTTCAAAATCTTCAGTGATGTGTTTGATTGGTTATAAGTGAAGTCAAAACTGCTTTAGATTTCTAGGATAAAGAAGTCATGAGTAATTTAGTTGACCTCGAGATTAAACCTGAGGAAGATATTCTAACCATAACCTTACTTCAAGACAAAAGGAAGAAAAAGATAGAAAAAGATGATTCCAAGACAAAAAAAAAATCTATTTGATATTTTTTATGTACTTGAACTATTTGATAATAATGTTTCTAATTCTTTTGTTAATAAGATGAACGATTTTGCTTATTTTTGTGATGTCTCATCTAATTGCATCATGAATAATGATAATCATGACACACATAACATGTTTGAAATTAATTCATTTAATACTAAATCATTTAATCTCAGTATCAATGAAAATCCAAAAGAAACTTTAGTTGTATCTAATATAACTCCTAAAGAGAGGATTAAATTTGAGAGAATAATAAAAAAATGAAAAAGTCTTTGCCTAGACCTATGAAGACATGCTTGGGATAAACAAAAAAGTAGCTGAGCATGCTATCCATACATATCACTGGTCAAGCTGGTTAAATAGAAATTAGGGAGAATAAGACTAAAATTGGTAGAGAAAATATAAAAAGAGGTACATAAATAAGATGAAGCCATGTTCTTGGAATAAGTACAACATCCAACTTGGTTAGCCAAGATGGAACCTATCGTTAAGAAAGATAGTAGGGTCAGAATATATATAGATTATAGAGATCTAAACAAGGCCTACCCTAAGGATGGTTTTCCATTGCAACACATAAATGTTTTGGTTAATAGTGCATCAATGTATAAGATGTACTGCTTTGTTAATGGATACACCTGTTACAATTAGATTCTGAACAAGATAGTAAATAAAATAAAGACTACCATCATCACTGAAATAAAAGACATTTTCTTGCAAAGTCATGCCTTTTTGGTTAAAGAATGCTGGGACAATTCACTAGAGTATGATGAAGATTCTAGATGATATGATCCATAAGGAAGTAAAAGTTTATGTAGATGATATGGTAATAAAATCCACTACTAGGGAAGGACATTTTAAAGCAATTGAAAAGTGTTTTAAGCAAACTAACAAGTATAATTTGCATTAGAATCCTAAGAAATGTATCTTTAGGGTAACTTTAGGTAAACTTTTGGCGTATATAGTGAGTTAGAGAGAGATTAAGATAGACCTTGAGAAAGTCAATGCTATCAGAGAGATGCCAATTTTAAAGAAAGAGATGAAGATAAAATGATTTTGGGTAGAATGCAATATATCAGCTTGTTTATACCCAAGCTGATGACCATATGTGAGCTTATCTTCAAGTTTCTCAAAAAGAACCAACTGATCAAATGGAACAATGATAGCTAAAAAGCTTTTGACACCATGAGGGAATACCTAATAAATCTACCCATTTAGCAATTGCAAAGACATGGAAAGCTATTAATTCTCTATCTATCTATTGAAGAAAGTTCAATAGGAGATATAGGAGCATAAAAAGAAGAATTTGGGGTTGAGTTCACAATCTACAACCTGAGTAAGAGGTTTTTTTTCCTTATGAAGCCAAGTATGTAGAAGTCGAGAAGATTTGTGTAGCAGTAATTTGTCCTTTGAAGAAACTTAGGCATTATTTTTAATCATATATAGTATAAGTAGTACCAAAACACAAACCTTTAAGATATCTTCAAAAAAACACCGTCTTTGATAGGAATAATAAGTAAGTGACTTCTTTTACTGTAGGAGTTTGACATTTATTATATAATAAAAAAGACCATAAAAAGGCATGCACTAGTAGAATTCCTAGCTAACTATTCAATAGAGAGTGACTTAATGGAGTTTGAATTTCAAGAAAAAAAATCTAGCCCAATCATAGTCTATGGGTAGTAAATGTACTTTGATAGAGTAGTAAACAACAAGAGAGGTAGAGTAGGAGCAATTCGAATAACTCTAGAAGTTAAAAATTGCTGCTAGCCAAGAAGTTGAGGTATATAGTTATAAATAACATGAAAGAATATAAAGCTTACATTTATGGGCTTAAACCATTATGAGCTCTTAGTGCAAAGATAGTTATGGTGTTTAGAGACTTATCTCTAGTAATGTATTAGACTAATAAGGAATGGACTATTAGAAAAGAAAAATTGATGACTTATGCAGAGTATTTGAGATCTATCAATAGACAATTCAAAATGTGCACTTTTTTCCATGTTATAAGGATGAGAATCAACTAATAGAAGCATTAGCCACCCTGGTCTCCATGTGGGATAATCTAGAAAGAGTAGTAATGAAACCAATCCTTATTTTCAGCTTAGAAAGGCCTTGCTATGAGATAGAACAAATAATGGAAATATAGTAGGAAGAAGGTAAACCGTGGTTTTATGATATCCAGAACTACCTAGAGAATGGGGAATTTCCTGGAGAAGCTACAAATAGGGATAAAGAGTGTTAAGAAAACTATCAACTCAGTTTATTAGTGTAAATGGAGTCTTATACAAGAGGTAATTAGATGGTCTTCAACTCTATTTTTTAGATGAAAAAAAAGTAGAGAGGATTATGGAAGAGATATATTTGGGATCTTATGGCACACACATGAATGGTTTAGAGTTAGCAAACAAGATCATGCGCTAATGATTCTTTTGGCTTACTATAGACCATGATTACTCATAGTTTGTATAGAAGTGCCATAAGTGTCTACAATATGGGGACTTAAGACATGTGCAAGTATCAAAACTATACAGTCTATTATCTTTATGGCCATTTGATACCTAAGGGATAGATATAATGGGAGAGATACGTCCAATAGCCTTAAATACACATCATTTTATTATGGCAGCCATTGATTATTTCTTTAAGTGCGTTGAAGTAGAATCTTTTAAGAAGTTAGGGGCAAAAGAGATGGCTAAGTTCATAGAGAAGAATCTAATTTGTAGATATAGAGTCCTACACCATATAATTTCAGATAACAGTGTCTGATTTCATGCTGAGATAAAAGTGTTATTACTGAAATACAAGATACAACTCATAAATCCTTTCTTTACAAACCACAAGGCAATAGGGTAGTTAAAATGGCAAGCAAGAATATTAAGAAGATCATAGCTAAGATAGTTATAATTTATAAGGATTAGGCTAATAGACTTCCACTTTCTTTTAGAGGTTATAGGATGACAATTCAAACTTCAACGAGCACTGCTCCATTTTCCTTGGTATATGGTATAGATGTAGTAATCCTTACAAAAGTTAATCTCAAATCATTGAGGGTGGTTCTAGAAGTAGAGATTTCTAAAGGAGCCTGGGCTAGGGAAAGGTTCTAATAGTTGAACTTGTTAGATAAGAAGCATTTAAGGGCTAATTATAATAATCAAGTTTATTGGAAAAGAATGGCACAAGCTATTGGCAAAAGGGTGAAGAATCACAAGTTGAAAAAAGAAGGTTTAGTCCTCAAGTAGATGAAACTGGGTTTAATTGATCCTAAAGGAGTGTTCAAACTAAATTTGGAAGGGCCATTCATCCTTAAGTAATTACTGCTAATAGAGGTTGCAATCCTTACAAATTGTGATGGAAATGAGTTCAAAAAGCCTATTAACATGGATAGACTAAAATGATTGTATGGCTGAAGACAAATAAAAGAGAAAACGAAGAGAAAAATAGCTCTCTGGGTTAAAAATTGGAAAAGTACTAGCCTTGCTAAAAGTGGGCATCCTAATAGAGTGAAAACTGAAAAAAGTCATCCCATGGAACAATTAGGGGCTTAGAGAAAATAGTTAGTCAAGAAAACCCATAAGGGCTGATTGATGACAAGAGTTTAAAATGTAATTAAGATTTCCCTTGATTAAATAAAGGTATGTGTTATTGCATTAACGTCATGTTGTGATTATCATAAAATGTCAATATGATACAAGTAGATAGGACCACTTTAATAAGTTCGATTGAGCATCTTATAGACTATAAAAATAAAAATATTGTTAGAATTCAAACTACAATAATTTGTATTCAAATTTAACATAACAATAAAATTACACACTTTTTCAAACCCTTTGTCTTTTGTTATGGTTTTCAACTAATAAGATCTATTGTCTTTACAAGAGTTGGTCACTCATTCCTTGTATGCTTTAAAAGTTTGAAAATTGCAACTAGCTTTAGAAAGGATGTTAATTTTCAAGAGTAATAGCATCCATAAATTTTGATATTCAGCAATGAAAGTAATAGATAAATCTCATCCTTTAAATGACAAAGGGTGAGCAATAATGCCATAAACTTTACCAAACTACCTCTTATAATGATTAAGAATGCAGAAAGTAACTTTGTGTAAGCCAACCAAGTGGACATAACCTAATAAACCACTTTGTTATACATATTGTAATGGAATCCATAGGCTTATGAAACTTAAATTATCATTAATTGAAACCCCTATCCAAAGGATGCATTACTCAACATCTAGAAAATAGTGTAGAATGGCTTGAGGCAGTAAGTGTTTTAGGCTATAAGAACTAAGACCATGAGGGGAGGATCATTCAATAAGTGAAGCTTTTCCTTTAACTAGTTTTAAAAAAAAAACTATTAGGAATGAAAACCTAAAAAAGGCTTTCTAAGCAAAAGCTAAGCTGGGGGTAGGGTGAAAACCCATTAAAGGTAATATATCCTTAAAAGTCTATTAGCAATGAAAACCTAAAAAGGGCTTTCTAAGTAAAAGACAAATTAAAAAATTGGGCAAAAACCCATTAAGGGCGGTCTATTCAAAAAAAATAATTCACTTGAAGCAGAAGCAGGCTCCCATAGAAGAAACTAGCATCACTGGACTGCATTGCATATAATCTCATGATAGTTTTAGCAAAGATTAGAGGAAAAGGGTTCATACCTTTAGTCATGTCATTTATCACACTAAACAATTGATAGTCTGCAAAATGGCCTTCACTAGTAATTGCAAGACATTTGTCAAAGAAAATGAACAAGTATACTCCTATACGTAGAGATGGAATGTTTATATAACTATTAAAATAAACTAGTAGGGAGTTTTAAAAAATTGGCTCTCTCTTGGGAAAACATCTAGCAATTAGCGAAGGAAAAATCCCCAATACATCAATCACCTCATACGGGTAGTGGAGGATACAGTTGGGATAACAAGCTAGTGTCTCAAAAGAATAGGATACCTCTAAAATTGTAGCAAATTCTTCAGCTAAAGGACATAATTCCTAGTGTGAGAATTAAAAAACATGGAAACATAGGTCTTAGAAATGGGTCACAACTTTTAGAAAAGACAGATCAAGTTGGATCCTATAGAGAAATTTTAAGCCACAAAAAGGAAAAAGAGTAGGATTTGCACAAGTGGAGGGAAGATTAATAATTTTGTGAAGTTTTTGGAGAAATTTGTCACCCATTGAAGGAAAAAGTGGAAAATACCTAAATGGTATAGGGATCTATGCATACATTAATGAAATTTATAAGCTTGGAGTCCAAAATAGCCATTTGCCATTATGCCAAAATGACAGTTTAACACAATGCTGAAATAGCCATTTGGCATGTGTAATGACTATTTTAGCAAAGCTAAAATGGCCATTTTGATGCACTTCACTATAAATTCTCATTTTCATTTTCAATTTTTCATGCTATCCACATCTTTTCTATTACTTATATTTGCTTTAAACCTCTTATTCATCTTTTTAAAAATGTTGCCACGATGACAATAAAAGCTGTATTCGACACCAATTAGTCCCAGCACATGTGGCAATCCTAGATTGGTTGGATGCTGATAAGGCTAAAAGATTTAGACCCTTAGCTTCAGTGACATTTATCAAGGGTTGGTATTTTTGCACTAGCACCCCACGGGAGTTAGGGGCACTCCCTAGGGCAGACTAGCTCCTCGCCCAAGTAAGCTGGTGAGATTTTTACTCTCAGCACCAAGCCACATATCCTAAGTTGCCTTCCAATTCCTCAACACATTTTAGTACCACCAAGCGTGCCTTGCAGATAAGACTGCTATCTAGTTCTATGTATTATGCACCCGGTACCAAATTTCCTTGCTGCGCCTCTTTGAAATCCTTTACCTTCTTACTATTTGTATGTTAGAGATTCTTAAGTGGCTAGATGATCATTAGGCCACCATTGGCTATGCTAGCACCTTTTATCAAACCAATTGAACCAAGGCCTCTACTATTAGACATCTACTCCATTGATGCTTAGAAAGAGTGTCCATGTAATACTTGTAAGTTAAGGTTTTATGAACAGTACCTTCTAGGCCCTAGTGATATTCCCTGCGGTGCAGGACATCATTTAGCGTCTAATGATTGGCATATTGGTCATAAAACTTTGAAGGCCTTGAAAATAGGAAAAATGAATGAATTTAAAAATTAACCAAAACCAATAAATCATTTTAGGTCGAGAACTAGTAGATGAAGAGATAAAATGAGGTTGTGCCGGGACAACCTCAAGAGGTGCCTAGACGGACTCAAAAATACCATAACCTGCACCTCAAAAATTCCAATCAGTATGATGGAGAAGGAATTATAATTTTTTAAGGTCAATAGATATTTTTTCTAAATATTTTATTATGGCAGGTGAATAGTGCCAAAAAGTCAACTGTTGAATTTTGACCTAAAATTTTATGTGGGTTTTACCTATATTAATCGAGGATTTTTAAAATTGAAATGAGAATTTTTAGAGGTTCAGAGAATTTTCTAGGAATTTCTAAAGCTAAAAATGGCATAAAATGAATTTTAGCAATTTGATTGCCATGTGTCATGATCCTATGCAACCAAGCTTCCATATTTAAGGGGTTACACATGTGTATATCCTCACATGTCCCAACATTCATCTTTAACCTTAAAAACCCCATTTGGCTAACGCCATTCTTTTTTCTCCTCTCTCCATTTTTTTCAATTTTCTCTCTCCTCACACCTCTAAATCCCATAAAATTTACATGAAAATAAACCTCTATAGTCTCTAGATTCTATTTCTTTAGACAGAATTGAGAAAGGGACCTCAATTTGGGAGATTTATCACTTAAGTGAATAGTGACAATTTGGTGTGTAAGTGGTCCAAACCCAATTTTTATTTTTGATATAGGTAGATTAGGGTATTCTAAGAAAAAAATTAGTTTTAGATTTTAATTTAGAGCTTTAGATTATTTTTGAGAATTTTTCTAAGGTGAAATTTGTGTATGTTAGGGTTTAAGGACCAAGGTGAGGAAAACCAAGGTATCAAGCCTAAAAGTGGAGGAGAAAAGGGTGTTCTCACACCCTAGGTATGTGGAATAGGTTAAATTTGATATGTCTTATGTGTATGCCCAATTTATGTGTAAATACCTTGCATGAAATTGCATGATTTTTGGTGTGTGCATAGTGTTTTGGTAAACTATGGTTATATTGATGTTATTAGCATGAAAATAATAGGTTTGGTATGTTAAATTAGGAAGAAATCCATATGGATAGATATATGCATGTTTAGGCCAAATGGTATGTCTAATGGGGTATGGCATGGGTGAATGTATGTATGGTATGTTATGTGTGAAAATGGCATGTAAATGGAGTGTAGAAATCACAAATGCAAATGAGTACTAATGATGTCTTAATTGGCATAAAAAAAGGATGAAATGATAATGTATTAGTTAGATATATTATGGCTTGAATTATAATGTGGTTATGGAATTTAAAGTGTGAGCATGGTACATGAAATGAGATATGAAAGAATGATGGTAAATAAAGTTGATATGGATTGAGTTATGAGTGATGACGAAAAATGAAATTGACCAAATGAATAGTGTTAATCATGTAAAGTAACCAAATGAATAGTAACTTAATGACCGTAGGCAAAATTTTGGTGTTGTGTGTGCATTGTGTCACAAAATGTAGTTTGGTAAAATAAAAGATTTGGAAATGTATAAATTAAGGATTAGTGGTATAAATAGGTTATTGGTCCATCCGCTAGACACCCACTGGATAGATTGATCGATCAACTAAGGAGTTAGCAGCTGCTAGGTAGTTGGTCCGTTGGGGCCCACTACTATGTGTTGTATATGATTGGTGCAATCGCCGAGGTTCTGAGATGAACCCTGTATAGTAGGGTATTGGGAGGTCCACCTGGACTGATCCTTATTACCCATTTATCTATTAATAGATATTGGGAGGTCTCATGGGGTTGATCCCTGCTATCCACCTAAAATGATTGTGATGTCATTTGCAGATATTGGGAGGTCTATAGATTGATCCTTGCTATCTGCCAGTTCTATATTGGGAGGTCTACGGACTAATCCCTGCTATCGGGCAAGGTAGGTGCAGCTACCTAGGTCCTAAAAGTGGGCCACTACATAGGATAGTTCCCATTATATAGTGTCTTAAAGAGTTGTCTACCTGTTATGGGCCTTTAATATTATAATTGAATTGAATGAAAAATAAGTAAGCTGAGTCTAATAAGTAAATAGACTTAGAAATATTGGGGGTAATTTCATGTGCATAGAGTTTTGCATGTTACATGTGTGCATGTCTGACATATTATATTTGATATATTACACCACTGAGTTTTACACTCAGTGTGTTGGTGTTCCGATGTGCAGGCTATAGAACAAGTGACGATCGGCATTAGACATATTTAGTGTAGTTGATGTTAAGTCTTTTAGTACTTTTTGTCTCTCTTTTTGAGTTTTGTAAAGGTGCACTCATGTATATAGAAATATTATGGGTTATGGGATGTAACTGAAAATAAAAGATGAAAAACTATATGTTTTGTACAGTTTTGCATGTCAACATAAATGTGCTTGAGTATGACTGTGTACTGATGGGTTTGAGACCCTATGTTCTGTATATTATATGTGTTGCTTGGTATTGGCTATAATTTAGAGGACCAGATTATGTAGGAGTGGGGATGTGTTGAGAAATGAATTTAAAAGTGTTTTTCTCTGTAGGTTAATTTAGGGTTAGTTACTCGGGTAGTAGTTATGCTGCCCGATTTTCTATAATTGTCTGGTAATGTCAATT
>CANXYI011478436.1:0-14956 GCA_948208565.1 Hura crepitans
TGAAAAGGTTAAACAATATTAGTAGAAAAGATAGAAAATGAGGTATAGGAGTATTGTGAGAAAG
Organism: Hura crepitans; assembly: GCA_948208565.1. Classification (NCBI taxonomy): domain Eukaryota; kingdom Viridiplantae; phylum Streptophyta; class Magnoliopsida; order Malpighiales; family Euphorbiaceae; genus Hura; species Hura crepitans. The sequence goes on from CANXYI011478436.1 coordinate 65, forward strand.
ACTAAGGGAATTTTGGATGAAAGTAACAGTGTTAGATTTTGTAAGTTCTAGTGTTTTATATGCTTATAATTAATAAAATTTGGAGATACAATTAGGGTTCAGTGAGTTATTATGCTATGTGTTTTTATTTTTTGGAGGAATTTGGATTATATGGTTATTAAGATGTAAACAAAGGTAAAAGGTATTTGAAGTTGATGAGGCCTTTTGATTGATTGAGAGATATGTTGAGCAAAATCTATAAGTATATTTGAGTTTACCTATACTAGAAATTTTAACAAATGAGTATGTGTTACTTATGGTAATTAATAACATGAATATATATATGTAAATGAATGTTAATTGGATGAGAACATGGTTAAAACTTAATCTATAAATTTAAGATATGTAATTAGTGTGTCTCTTATGCCTTAGACAATACAAATATGTATCACCCCTTGCCTGATTTCTTATTAAACTAGGTAAAGGATGTTATTTCCCCAAAGGTCACCAATCCTAGAATTTCCCTAGTTCACTTTCATTTAACTTTTAATTAATTATTATTTATTCTGTGATATTAAGCTCACATGCTTATTTATTTAATTTGTACTGTTAAGCTAGTCATATGACACTTATAACTAAGACTAAAAAAATTTAACTTATTACTGATACCTGTGTGCGCTAAATCTTTCTATCTAATAACTTTAGGTATTTCAATAGTATTTAGGCCATTCTACCCACACAACCCACCCGATATGCATGAGTGCCACTACATTTTATTTACTCTTAAAATCATAATAGTAAACTCTTACTTGGACAACCTTTGGCTACACTACTGGTCAACTTTACTACTTATGCATTAGGTAATCGATACACTTAGTAGACACTCAATGGTGAATTTAGCGAAACATGCATTGTATCACACACACACTTAAACACATTCAACATGCATTAATAATATGTATTAAATTATTAATTCACTATTTTTGTCCTATATTTGACATGCCCATAATATTATTCATTTCCTCTGATAGATCATAATGAAATTAAGGAAATCATTTACTTATTAATTATATTAAGGGGGATCAGGTTAATTTAGCTTAATACTACTTTCCATTAATTGACTTTTGTAAGTTATTATCCCATCATTATCAGTGACTATTAATGAATGTATTATAAGGGCTTCTATATCTTATCTTAGCTTTTGTTTGTTTATTATTTCTTACGAAAATTTTTCTTCCATCACCATGTGTATCTGTTATATTCATTATTCTCTTAAATGGTTCAATTGAGTAATTAGCTTGCTAGCTCTAATCCTCTTTCTTAAGCACTTTACAAGTTTCTATCATTTGTTAATCCCAAATATCTTGGTTATTTAATACATTTAGTAATATTTATAATTCAACTTTATTTATTATTCAAGTTCCATAATATCCATATTCCTTCCTCTTCTTCCTTATTCTCTCTTTTCTTCCTTTACTTGCCTTATAGTGATTTATTTATATTCTACTTATATGTTTCTTTTAAAATTTTCCCTTTTTTTCCTTTTTGTTCACCCAAGATTTTACAATTTATACATGAATTCCAATTCATTATCATTATTTATTACTTTAATCTCAAATTCTAAAATATCATATATTAATTACCAATAATAACATTAGGTTACACTAATTTATTCAAGAATCATTTTTCACTCCATTTTCAAGGCCCATCCTTGAGAGAAAACTCTTGGATCATTAGATAGCGAGAATCATACTGTGTAGTGGTCCATATTTTAGACTTTGGTAGCTACACCTACCTAGTGCAGTGGCCCACATCTTAGACCTCAGTGGCTGCACCTATCTAGTGCAGTTGCCTATAAAGGACCTCGGCAGCTACACTCGCCTAGTGCAATGGCTAACCTTTGGACCTCGGTAGTTGCATCTACTTAATGTAATGGCCCAATATCAAAACCTTTATGGCTGCACCCATTTAGTGCAGTAGCCCACATTTGGACCTCAGTAGCTGCACCTTCCTAGTGCAGTGGCCTAATAACCGGTGGTTGCACCCACCATAAATTAGGCCAAAATCTAATTAGACTCAACCTCTAGCAGCTGCCAACCCCTTATTGACTGGTTAACCCATCCAGTGGGTGTCTAACTAACATAGGCCAACATAGTGTCAATTTCACACTTTAATCATCATCTATCACTTTTATTACTTTACATCTTCAATAAAAAAATCATTTCAATTTTGCCAGTCATTTATTACACCTTTCAGTAATTTCTCATTATGCCTTTTAAGTGATTTTGTCATTTGCATCTCATTCATTTATTTCCTTGCCTTTATAAAAGATATTTATCTTACATTTCATCACATGCTAGTTTGGTTCTCTTTATTTTTCACATGCCTTTCTCACTTGTCAACTACTTCTTAAATTATTATCATTCTAGCATATCTCATGTAATTTACTTATGTAAAGTATTGAAATCAATTATACTATCTCTATTATTTTCTACTCATTTATTTCAAGACCATTGTTAAGTTTTAGTATTTACTATTCATAATTCATAACCTCAATTCATCATCATCATTACCTCAACTTTTTTATCACTACTTTAGGTGATAATTACTCGATCGCCACATTTTATGTTTTAGATTTTGACATCCATACATTAATTCTCTAAATTGTTATATTATTACAATTACTTGCCCATTTTCAATTAATTAGAATAATTCATTTTTTTAAAGGAAATCCCATATTTTAGTAGTTTAAAACCTCATACTCATTCTTATTCATTTCACTCTATTGTTCGATCAATACGATATATTTCCTTATTTTAATTTATGTACCTTTATGATTATGCCTCAGTGCATTATTAAATCATCTTATCTTTATTCTCAAGATTGTAGTTTATTTCTTATTTATTTATTATTTCATTCTTCTCAAATTTGATCCTTGGTTACTACTTTAGACCTTATGTTTACATAACCATGTTCTATTTTACTTTTTTTTCTTTTTTTGATGCTACCTTAATATTCACCACGTTACTAACTTACCTACTAACCTATTTCCAAATTTTCCCATCTACTCGCTTAATTATTTGTTATATGAATATCCTTTACCTTTCATCTTACATTAAATCTTATACATTCATACTAATGTCACATACATATTCCGTCATAGTTCACTTTTAACCCTATCACTTCCCTTTGTACACTATTCTTTTTTTAAATTTACATTTTCCACTAACCTAATAGCATTTTCATGCCAAGACATTAGGTTTGCAACACACACACTTAAAGCTCGACACTTACATCTTTTGGCTAGGGCATACTATCAGACAAATACATTACATTTCTTCTTTTTCAACACACAAAAATTATTTATTTGTATTCCTTAAACAATTACCACAATCATCATATTCAAGCACACACATACTTACAGTAACATAATTTTCCATACACACATGCACACATACATGCATTCAAATTTCATAACACGCAAATAAAATGCAAATTTTCACTAAATTCATTTACAATGGGGCTCTAGAACATGTTGAAGACAGTTTAAATTCCTTATTTCTTTCTTCCTCGTCTAATTCTCATAGTTTTTCTACACACCATCTTTAGGATTTGCATTCAAAAATTCCTACAAAATTTTACATAACTCTAAACTGAATTATCTTTTCATATATAACATTTACACCTCAAATACTACCTAGGAAAAATGAGAAACCTTTGAAAAATTCTCTAACTTACCAAACTATTACTATTCACTCTATCATTATAACTTCAATTCCAAGCAATATTTCTTGTTTTTGTCACTTAGAACAACTTTAGGAGGTTATAGAGGCTAAGATTCATACAAAATTATTAAGTTTTCATTGTGTATGAAGGGAGTGGCATCATCATTTCTAAGGGAGAGAGAGGAGGTAGCTTTCCTTGAATCATTTATACACTCACACATGGGCCTTCATGTATATATTAATGAGGTGAATAGCCCTAATCGTGCCACATGGCGATCGAACGACCATAATTAATTCTATTTTCCTTAAACTTTTGAAAAATTTAGTAATTTTTCTAAAACTCTAAAAATCATCACTTATGCTCCAAAAATCCTCGATTGGGTCCAATAAGGCCTTCGTAAAATTTTAGGTTAGAATTCCTTTAGGAACTATAGTAACTATTCACATGCATAATTAGGAAATTCCCAATAATTATCAAATGAACTTAGAAAATTAAAATTCCTTCACCAATGGACTCATTGGAATTTTTGAGCTTCAGGGTGTGCAATTTTCAACTCCATCCAGGCACTTTTCAATGTTGTCTCGGCATAACCTCAACTAAGATCACTATTCACTAGTTCTTAGCCAAAAACAATTTGTTGGTTTTGCTAAAATTTTTAATTCTCTCATTTCCACCATTTTTAGCCAATCAAAGTTGCTTCACTAGTACTCCCCTTCTGACCACAATGTGGTTCCTCAATGTCTTGAGGGACACGATCCAGAGCTTAAAAGTACTATTCATGAAGTCGAAATTTATGTGCCTTACAATTTTTCCCCTCTTAGGAAATTTCATCCTCAAAATTTCATTAGTCATGTGGCTAGTCTCTTTTGCATTGATTATGTATATTTCCTTCCATCCAATAGGTTTAGACTGTTGTGTTTGACACTAAATATGGTCCCTTTTTCATATAACCTTCTACTTACCTTTATATCACATGAGTTATGAATTTATAGAGGTTCTTATCTCATTTCAATCCTACATATTCACATCATAAAGTTCCTTTAAGAACCTTCACTTTGACCTTTATTTATTTATAGGTAGAGCTCTCCCAATATGACCATTAACTCTACTACTTCAAAATTCGATCATATCTTAACATTAGGTAACAATGTACTATATGTTTCTACAAAATTCGACTTCTATTTCCTTCTCTCAATTAATACACAAGGCATTATAAGAGTATGCCTATATACATGTATTTCTCTCATTACTGAGGTTTACATTCTCTTATTTGCCAAACTTAATTCATTCCATACATAAGGTAGTCTACTTATTTTAGAATCTCCCATTTTTCAATTATTTTAGGGTCTAGTACTCATTTAATATTTTTTTGCATAAGTTATTTATAATGCTTAGCATCATGAAAGTAGTATTTTTATCATGAACCTTTCCCAATCATCCTTGATTAGGCTTCTTTTAGAAATATTATACACTGAGGCATGCGTTGTCACTCTTTCCTCATCACAGTTTCATCTCTAGTTTGTAGTAGCATGTCTCATTAGGGTAAATCTGTCAATCATTCTTATATGTACTTTACCTTTTTCCTAGCTTCATCCTTTTATTCAATTTCACACTCATCCTTAATAGTTATGTCTTAAAAGCATTTAAGGGAAACTCCTTTCTTATTACCCTTTCTCCTTACCTTAATTAGTTTTAGCATTTCCTACACCTCTATCACTTTCCATGAATGACTTTGCTCCTAGTGACTACCTTCGTTTACTTCCCCTCTTAAGGCCTTAAGTGACAACTTATTCTTCCTTCCTCTTTAAATTCCTTCAGTACTCTTTTAGCCATCTCTATTTCTATAGCCAATTTAGGGTTTCCACTTTATACACTTCCAATCCTTCCTTGTTTGGCTACTTTCTTCTTTGCTACTATCCCCACAGCTGAGATACTTCACTCTTATTATCACAATTCATAGTTTATTCCTCCCTCATCACAACCTTCTTCCCAGTTATGTGTAATGGCACTAATTATTTTTCCTTCCACTTAGTTCTCTCTTTACGTACAATTTCTTACCACCTTTTTTCAGTTACACTTGGATTACTTACTCTTGTTATCTTAGTTCTGTCAAGTCCCTTTGCATCAAGGCTATCAATATGCCATGCTCAATTTGTATTATGTAATTGCAATAGTGAGGAAAATGTTATGCATGATATAATATAGTTATACAAAATGTCAATATGCAATTTATGTCAAATAATGCAGTGCCTAGGCTCGATAATGAATACATCAAGAAAGGAAAAAATCGCCCTCATCTTTAAGGATATTGATAGATTTTTCTTATGTTTAGCTCTATCATCTCTCTCTTACTATTTTTGCCTATCTCACTTTTGCTAGATAGTTAAGTATTTCCCATTTCATTTTCTAGTCACCCTAATTTTGTGTTTTTCACTAGCTCTCATGGTATTCTACCCTATATCATTGAGTTTCCTCTCATTAATTCTTTTAGCTATTTTTATGCTATAGACGCTTATAGTTCCACATCAAGGTTATTAACAAAGCTTACATATAACTTGATTACCTCCTTTAGTAGCTTAGTTAATCACTCATCATAACTGCATTAAGGTGTTTAGTCTCAATGAGTATGTCTGATACACCATTTATTCAATATTATATAGACACTATGTACACTACTATCTTTCTCCCTTCTTGGGGCCCTTCAAGCCTCCTTTAAATTCCAAATCATGATTCAATATTCGAGGTTACTAGGTCTCCCTTCATTAATTAGTCTAGACTTTCCTTTCTTAGGTATTTAAGTAAATTTATCAATACTGGTCACTAAACTCATTACTTTTCATCACAGTATTAATGGCCTCTACATACATTTTTTTGTTCCAAAAAGAACATTCTATGTCCTTATCAATTATACTAACTCTGTATTCACAAGAGGAGGAGGATTATACAATATTATACCTTCATAATTTTTATCCATTATTCTCTCCTTAGGGAAGTTCGTATGCCTTTCTCACTAACACTTTACCAGTACTATTCACTTTTCAGTAGTGTAGTAGCTATCCGTTCAATGTTGTAAATCCTATGGCACTCATGCATCATTGCCTAGAACCACCTAAACCTGCTCTGATACCACAAATGTAACACCCCCTGCCTAATTTTCTATCAAACTAGGCAAAGAATATTATTTTCCTAAAGGTCATCCATCCTAGAATTTCCCTAGTTTGCTTTCGTTTAACTTTTAGTTAGTTAATATTTATTATGTGATATTAAGGTCACCTACTAATTTATTTAATTTGTACTATTAAGCTAGTCATATGACACTCATAACCCAGTCCAAAAAAAATTTAACTTATTACTAATGCCAGTGTGCACTAAATCTTTCTATCTAATATCTTCAGGTATTTTAATAGTATTTAGGCCATTTTACCCACATAACCCACCCAATATGCGTGAGTGCCACTAGATTTTATTTACTCTTAAAATCATAATAGTAAACTTTTACCGAGACAGCCTTCGGTAACACTACTAATCACTTCACACTGTTGGTCAACTTTACTACCTACGCATCGGGCAACTGATATGCTAAATATACACTCAGTGGTGAATTTAGCAAAACATGCATTCTATCATGTAGACATTTGAACACATTCAACATGCATTAAGAATATATATTAAATTATTAATTCACTACTTTTATCCTAAATCTGACATGCCCATAATATTATTCATTTCCTCTGATAAATCATAATGAAATTAAGGAAATTGTTTACTTATTAATTATGTTAAGAAGGATTAAGTTAATTCAGCATAATACTACTTTCCATTGATTAACTCTATATGGTATTATCCTATCATTATCGATGACTATTAATGTATGTATTATGAGGGCCTTTCTATCCTTATCTCAACTTTTGTTTATCCATTATTTATTACTAAAATTTTTCTTCCATCACCATCACCATCTGTATCTATTATATTCATTATTCTCTTATATAGTAAAGTTGAGTAATTAGCTTACTAGCTCCAATCCTCTTTCTTTGGCAGTTAATAAGTTTCCATTAATTGTTAATCCTAAATATCTTGGTTATTTAATATATTAAGTATCATTTATAATTCAGTTTTATTTATTATTTAAGAACCATAATATCCATGTTCCTTCATTTTCTTCCCTTTTCTCTCTTGTCTTCCATTACTCACCTTACAATGATTTATTTATATTCTCCTTATATGTTTCTTTTAAATTTTTCCCTTTTTTTTCCTTTTTGTTCACCCAGGATTTTACAGTTTATACATGAATTCTAGTTCATTACCATTATTTATTACTTTATTCTCAAATTATTAAATATCATATATTAATTACCAATAATAACATTATGTTGTACTAGTTTATTTAGGAATCATTTTCCACTCCATTTTCAAGGCCTATCCTTGAAAGACAACTCCCAAATCATTGGATAGTGAGAATCATACTATGTAGTGGCCCATATTTTGGATCTCAGTAGCTGCACTTACCTAGTATAGTGGCCTACATCTTAGACCTCAATGGCTATACCTAACTAGTGCAGTGGCCCACATTGGGACCTCAATGGCTACACCCACCTAATGTAGTGCCTATATTTGGTCCTCAGTAGCTGCACCTACCTAGTCCAGCAGTCTAATATTAGAACCTCAGTGACTACACCTGCCTAGTCTAGTGGCCAACATTTGGACCTTGGTAATTGCACCTACCTTATGAAATGGCCTAATATCTGGACCATGGTAATTGCACTTGCCATAAATCAGGCCAATATCCAATCAAAATCATCCTCTAATAGCTACCAACCCCTTATTGATTGGTCAACCCATCTAGTGGGTGTCTAACTAACATGGGCCAACTTAGTGTCAATTTCACACTTTAATCATTATCTATCACATTTATTACTTTACATCTACAATAGAAAATTCATTTCAATATTGCCAGTCATTTATTGCAACTTTCAGTAATTTCTCAATATGCCTTTAAAGTGATTTTGTCATTTGTATCTCATTCATTTATTTCCTTGCCTTCATAAAAGATATTTATCTTACGTTTCATAACATGCCAGTTTGGTTCTATTTATTTTTCACGTGCCTTTCTCACTTGTCTATTGCTTCTTAAACTATTATCATTCCAACATATCTCATGTAATTAACTTATGTAAAGTATTGAATTCAATTTTGCTATTTTTATTATTTTCTAATCATTTATTTCAAGACCATTTTTAAGTTTCAATATTTTCTATTCATAATTCATAACCTCAATTTATCATCATCATTACCTCAACTCTTTGATCATTACTTTAGGTAATAATTACTCGGTTGCCATATTTCATGTTTCAGATTTTGACATCCATATGTTAATGCTTTAAATTGTTATATTATTACAATTACATGCCCATTTTTAATTAATTAGAATAATTCATTTTTTTTATGAAAATCCTATATTTTAGTCCTTCAAAACCTCACACTCATTCCCTTTCATTTCACTCTATTATTAGATCAATACAATATATTTCCTCATTTTAACTTATTTACTTTTATGACTATGCCTCAGTGTATTATTAAATCATCTTATCTTTATTATCAAAATTGTCATTTATTTCTTATTTATTTAACATTTCATTCTCCTTAAATTTGATCCTTGGTTACTACTTTAGACCTTATGTTTACAAAACCATATTCTATTTTACTTCTTTTTCTTTTCTTTATGCTACCTTAATACTCATCATGTTACTAACTTACCTACCAACCTATTTCCAAATTTCCCATTTACTCGCTTAATTATTTGTTATATGAATATCCTTTGCCATTTATTTTACATTAAATCCTATACATTCATACTAATGTCACGTACATATTCCTTCATATTTCATTTTTAACCCTATCACTTCTCTTTTAACACTATTCCTTTTTTAAATTTACATTTTCCACTAAACTAATAACATTTTCATGCCAATACATTGGGTTTGAAACACACATATACCATCACACAACTATGTTACATTTCTTCATTTTCAACACACAAAAATTATTTATTTGTATTCCTTAAACAATTACCATAATAATCACATTTAAGCACACACATACCAATATAATTTTCCAAACACACATACACACTCATATTCAAATTTCATAACACATAAATAAAATGCAAGTTTTCACTAGATTCACTTACAATGGGGCTTCAGAACATGTTGAAGCAACTCTAAATTCCTTATTTCCTTTATCCTCCTCTAATCCTTATGGTTTTCTTACACACCATCTTTAGGAGTTACATTCAAAAATTCCTATAAAATTTTACATAACTCCAAACTAAATTCTCTTTTCATATATAACATCTACACCTCAAATACTATCTAGGAAAAATGAGAAACCTCTGAAAAATTCCCTAATTTACCAAATTATTACTATTCACTCCATCATTATAACTTTAATTTCAAGCAATATTTCTTGTTTCTATCACTTAGAACAACTTTAAGTGGTCGTAGAGGCTAAGATTCATATAAAATTCTTGAGTTTTTAATGTGTATGGAGGGAGAAAGAATGAAAAAAATGGAGCAAAGGCCATAGAGGGAGGGGCATCGGCTTTTCTAAAGGAGAGGGAGGAGGTAGCTTTTCTTGAATCATTTACAAACTCACACATAGGCCCTTATGTATATATTAATGAGGTGAATGGCCCTGATCGCACCACAGGGCAATCGAATGGCTATAATTAATTCTATTTTTCCTTAAACTTTTGAAAATTTTACTAATTTTTTAGACCTCTAAAAATCATCACTTTTACTCCTTGATTGGACTAATAAAGGCCTCATAAAATTTTAGGTTAGAATTCTTTCGAGAACCATAGTAACTATTCACTCACGTAATTAAGAAATTCACAATAATTATCAAATGACCTCATAATTAAAATTCCTTCACTAATGGACTCATTGGAATTTTTAAGACTCAGGGTGTGCTATTTTTAAGTCTATCTAGTGTAACACTCTCTACCTGACCCGTACATTGAACCTGAGTAGAGAGCGCCAGCACATTCTGATATCTTATTCTGCTATCCAAAATTTAATATAATTTAAAACTTTTATTAAATAAAAAATTTCTTTGCTTAAGGAGTTGTAAAAACTTTGATAAATACTTTGACACATTTTATGAGGCAACTAATAAGGTTATCATGTCAAAAATTCGGTAGGATAACGGCTATACCAAGACACTATCCCAAATAGTAAACCTATAAAAGAAACACTTCTATAAACTTATATCAACTCTATCAACATCAATGGATCCTTTTAATCCCCTAAATTGGTAAATAACACAATTCACATCTCAGTCTATTTTTATCACATTTATACATCTAATTCATACTACAACCTAAGGCTATTCTCTTGTATTCACAATTTACATAATGTATATTCTTAATGCACTAAAACCACAATTATACTTTGCATTTTGAATCTTAGATCACATATAAATTACATTTTATTTTACAACCTCGAAACTGATTATATATACATACACGTCTTTCTCTTAATGGATCTACTCTAAAGCCTCAAAACTGCTCCCAAATGGACCTTCAAATGGCATCCTATGTTCTTCTAGTGTCTTTCCCTATCAATTGCCTTTATCTATGCACCAGTAGAAAAGCTAGTATGCTGAGCGAGATGCTCAGTGGTGTACTCAATAGAATATATATACATTTACACATATACATTTAAAATATTCATGCCTATATAGATACACACCAATTTTTAATGCATTTATTTCATGTGTCAATTTAAGCATGCAATTTTTCATTTAATCAAATCATATGTATTATTGCTCTTTACAACTTGTGATATAACCTCATGAGCACATATACAGATATTAACATGGTGTGCCATAAAATGACCTTATATTACCCATTCTCATAACCAAACATACATATGTCATAGCAAGTTAGTATAACAAAAGTTAAGGTAAACATACACTCTAGACATTTGCATGACATTTTGGTGTTCATATGCATGAAGTAGGCATTTGTGAATTGTAATAATACCCGTAGGTGGAAACAAGCATACGGGTTATCATGCATGCACATTATGTCATTATAAACATATAAACATCATATTTTATCACCAATACACCTATAATCATAATTACATTTATTTGGTTTGCACATCGCCTAACATGGCCTAACCATATACACAGCATAAACTAGTGTCATGGTATAGCTTACTCATTTTCACATATATTTTTAAGTCTTTACTTTGTTTAACATATGCCTATATCAAAGAGACAACTGACTAAGACTAGATAACGGTTAACATAGGCCCGAAGGCATTCGCACCTGTAGGTATATAAGCATAAGCCCATAGGCACTCACATCTATAGATGCATAGAAATATAGGCACGTAGGCACTTGTATCCAAAGATAAGTAGAAACATTGACCCATCGGTCTCACACCCAAAAGTAAGCTAATTGGCCTAAAGGCACTTGTGCCTATCGACACGTAGAACATTAACCCGTAGGTTTTATATCCGAAGGTAAGCTAGCAACTGCTAAAAATCCTAGTTGACTGATTAACCTGTCTAAACTAGGTTGTCTAACTATATAGGCATCATTAAATTTATCATGTTATGTGATTTTAGCCATTTATGCATTTTACATCGTTTGTATCATATCATTGCATAAGTTCATCTCATTGGCCATTTTAGCACATTAGTAAGGCCTATACATCATGCCCATAGCATGTATCATTTCATCATGCCTATAACATGTTTTATTACATTATGCCCATAGCATATTTTATTATATTATGCCCATAGCATATTTTATTACATTATGCCCATAGCATTTTTTTACATTATGCCCATATCATATCTCACATGATTATGTCATACAGCCAACTTAGGCTTATAATAGCTTGCTACTACTAAGAGGTCATATTTTCTAGGTGTAAAAGCCTTAATTCCTCATTTGGCATTTTAACCATTTTTCATACCATTCATTCATGCATTTTTGGCCCATATAGTTACAAGGTCATCAATTTATGTGTTTTCAATCAACCATGCTTTATTAACACTTAACCATATCATAGTACATATTTATGTACCTAGGTTCTCATTAATTCCTTAAATTACCACTTTAGGCACTACTAGGCCTTATAAGTCTGAAATATACACATACAACAATTTAGCATTCCAAACACACTTCTTTATCATTATACATATGCACACATATCTTATGATGCCTAACACATCATGGTATCCTTAACATTCACATTTACATCATTTAGCCTCATTAATCATTCATGCATGTACTTATTCCCCAAAAGGTGCCTAATTCACACCATTCCCACATTTAGTGCATATGGTCATTCACTAAGCACAAACACATTTTCTAATTGTCATATTTGCACACATGAAATGTCATTCAAGCAAAATGAGCTATTTAAGTTAATTCACGTGTAGATGTCAAGAAATACACATTGAGCTCATTGTACATGCATTTTCGGCCCTAATTGTTCAAGGCCATAAAATCATATACATAACTCTTATAACATCATACAACATGCTTGGATGCCCAAATTCATGTCCATTTATGTACAATACATCATTCATGCCCATACATACATTAACATGGCCTAATGGCTTATTGTGGCCATAATGCTACCTACATGCATAACTATCATTTAGTGACCATACGGCCATTATAATTAACTCCACTTACATTCCAGTATCACATCCATAACTCATTTATGCGTACTTCCACATCACTTAAGTTTATATATACATACACACACTTATTTCTTAAAACCTCATTTAACACTAGTTACACATAATGCTTTCATTATGTATTTGAACACATAAATGAGATGGCTCATGCATGAATAATGCATTTTGCTATCAAAAACCTATTTTCATCATTTACAATTATCACACCTATCAATTTCATATTAATAAGTGTTTATTACCATTAATGCCTAAAATTTCATATTAATATTCATATCATTTCATTCAAGTCAAGGTGATTACTTATATTTTATGCTTAAGCATCTAGCTTTTCATACATCATGCTTAAATACACTTACTCCTAATCCTTAAAAATGTTCATGCAACAAGCATGAATTTAGATATTCAATCCCAATTAACAAGTACACTTATGACTCAAACCTTATTTGAGCATTCACACATACATAGCACATGTATTAGCATACAACAAGCACCATTTAAGCTTTAACACATACATGGCACATGTGATTTTTAGAGTTTACACATCAAGGCATATATACTTTATCAAATACATGTACCTATTCCTGCATGACTACAATTATTTGAGTCCATTTCACTGTTATGGTGCCTTTCTTCATCCACACCATCTTTCCTAGTCCTTTAACTTCCAGCATTCTATAGATAGTGTTGGTTCCACCTTATTGTTTGATTTTTTTTGGCAATAAATAGACTTAATTAGAGCAAAATATCTTCCACAAAGTTATAGCCCTATGTTTTATCTTTCATAGAAATTTTATTTCACGTTATTCTGACCACCATACAAAAAGTTATGGCCTAATTACCCTCTGCTACTTTTAAGACACTATCAGTTCCAATTTTCCAAACTTAATTTGTGTCAAGTTTTTGAGCAGGTTAAGTCAAGAATTGATTCAAGACTTCTATAGAAAAATTTTATCACTATGAGTTTAGTTTCATTCGGTTTAAGAATCATGCATTTTGACACCTAAATTGTGAGTTATGGCCTAATGAATAGAAAATATTCCTTAAATTCCTGAAATTCTTTAGATGGTGCAGATACCTCTACTAACGGGATTTTTTAGGCAAAATATAAACTAAATTAGGGAAAACTTTCTTCTACAAAATTATAGACTTATGTGTTAACTTTCATATGTCACTAGTTTCTATTATTTTGGCACTATATAGAAGGTTATGGCCAAAATAATCTTTACTACTTAAAGATAGGAATTAGTTCTCGCCCTAATATGAAATCTGAAAATCATTCTCTTAATTCTATTCCCCCTCAAAATTAGCCATATTCATCTCTTTTAACACTCCAACAGTAATTCCCCTAGTCCTAAGTCCTCAATCAATTTAACAAACTAAAATTAATTGAAGAGAATTCAAACAAAGGAAGAAAAGGAAAGTCCACTTGCCTGAAATTTTTGGGGTTGTTGTCCCCAAGGTTTG
>CANXYI011478602.1:0-27875 GCA_948208565.1 Hura crepitans
AAAAATAAAACTTTTACAATATTACAGCTTTAGTTACAAAACCAAACCCAAAGTTTATATATTAGGCCCAATCCCTTTGAAATCATAAGAGTAACACTAGCTATAATTACATTAACATCATTTTACAAAAAGAAACCAAAAGTACCCAATAAGGGCAACCTTCGCAATCTCCTGTGGGGTAGAAGCTTTAACTTTAATCTACTGCTCTGTTACCTATGCATCACAAATAGGCAATGCACTAAGCTTTTGCTCAATGCTGTAATCACTTTAACTTGTCATAGCAATATAAGCATACCATTATGCAATGTGAGTCAAGTGAGTCATTTCATAATCATATATACGCACATATTATGAAATCACATAATTATGCAATATAGCACATACTTTTCTTTAAAAACATGAAAACCATATTATGTCCATAATCATAGTAGAATTGCTCTTAACATAACTAAAAATCAACCATATGCATAAAGTACTCATATATATCACTCAAAACATACACTTGCTCAATTTTACATGGTAACAAGTATAACAACATGCATTTTGATCCATTACCATATCTATGCGTCATTACTATATATTCGGATTCCAACACACTATATGCACCAACCCATTAATAATGTGAGTATAAAACTCCACATAAAACCACATATATCATGTTAATAGTTTTACCCTGACATTATGCTAAAAATATCAATGTCACGCAATATGCATCATTAAGGCTGTAATTAACATTATTTATGCTTAACTCATGCTAGTATTACAATATTTTGTATTATTATTATTATTATTATTATTATTATTATTATTATTATTTGTTTAATTTATGCCTATACTAAAGAGACAATTATCTAAGGTTGGATAGTGGATAATGATGCACCTAAAGGCACTGACACCCAAAGGGTGTAAACTAGTGTACCCGAAGACACTAGCATTCGCAAATATAAACACATTAGCCTATAAGCCTAGGATAAAGTAGTGCAAAAACATTGGCCTAAAAGCCTGGTACCCATTGACACAAAAGCACAAGTGACCCATAAACCTATTATCTAAAGGTAAACATTACAGCTGCTAATCCTAATTGACCAATCAACCTATCTATACTAGGTTGTCTAACTGTATAGGTATTATTAAACTGGTCAATTATCTCATTTTAACCATTTTAAAATGCATAACATAGTTTATGTCACCTCATGCATAAATGCATCATAATGGCCATTTTGCATCTCAGTGAGGCCTAGACACCTATGCCTAGTAGCATGTGTTAACTAAGACATAGCGTAGCCAACTTAGGCTTATGCAAGCTTAAGAACACCAAATGGTCACATTGCCTAGGTGTATAAGCTAGAAAACTCATCCGGCATCATAATCGCACATTTTACCATTAATTTCATCATTAGCATACATTATAATGTCTAATGCATCAAGGTTATGTGTAACAATCACATATCACATTACTTGCCATTTCACACATATTATGAGTATTTGGTAATAAGCATGCATTATATGGCTATGTAAATGGCAATAACCCAAATAACATTCAAGATGGCATTCAGCCATCACTAAGTATGCACACACATTTTAGTCGTCATAAGTGCACATTCAAAATGGCATTAAATCATAAAACATGCTATCTAAGTTATTTATGTACATAATTTACGATTATGCATATATGGCTTACATACATGAATTTCGGCCTCCATATGCCCGAGGCCATTAAAACCACATATATACACATTTACAATTATATGTCATGTTTAGATGCCTAATATCACATCCATGTTCTTTTAATCGATTATACATGGTCATTTAGTATTAATGCCATATAACGGCATTATAAGGTCATATTATCACATAAATGAACATGGCATCATTCAAGGACCATGCGGCCTACAAACATTCACCATGCATTGCATTCATGCCATATAATAACATTAATTAATGTTACACACATGTGCACCTTAGTTACATACAACATCAATATATATACCTAAAATTCACATAATGCCATTTATTCCTTAATTACTCCATAAATGTGCATCACATATACGTAACATGTTCTAGCCCTCACATTACATATATACAACATCAAAACATCATATTTTTAACAACCATATCATTTATTAGGCATTATGACAATTAATAGCATTTATTACTATTTTGTAACTATTTGGGCATATTGAAATTCATGCATTTAATCCCAAGCGAATATGATTACACATACCAAACTTGATCGTACGGGATGCCTGATACCTACCTAAGCCTTCTCTTTGCCTCGAGAAGCTCAGGTCATCCTTTCGCCTACAAATACAAAAAGATACCATCTTTAAAATTTGATATAAAATTTTAAGAAATTCAAAAAATTATTCCGAGCCTAGATATATACCCAACGGCATCCAAATAACCCATGAAAAATATTAAACTCAAAAAAAAAGTACCCAGGAGTCAAGAGGTTACTATTCATCTCAGGAGGGAATTCGATTTTCCTCCTAAAATACTCCGCCAAACTAGGTGTTCTTGTTGTCTATAGACTTATCTCAAGACATCCTTCCATTTGAGACCAAAACTCAGGAGTGGGTACAGTGGAGGAGGAAGAAAAAATAAGGGAGAGGGGGAGGAGGAGGTTGTTGGCTTTTAGAGGAAAAGGAGGGAAGGGAAAATGAGGGAAATTGAATTTCCTTCACTATTTATAGTTTTTGAAAAATCAATTTTCCTCTCTTTCGTAAACTTTTTATACCCTATAGGATAGTTAGAATTCCCTTATTCCTGCCCCTAAAATCAGATAAATTAGGGTCCTAAATCCTCCCAAAATATTAATCTCAATAAATGAATAGAACCTAAAAAATTAATACATTTTATTTCCTAAAAAATTCATTAAAAATACTTCCTAGTCTCAAAAAATTTCAATTCCAAAACCAATGGACTATTCAGAATATTTGAGTATTAGGTAATAGGACACTATCGTAAAATCTTATTTAGCATTTTTAACCATCCAAATGACTTCAGATTGGCTTCAAATTTTGCCCAAAATTCTCTCATAATTAATACTCTCTATTGGTATGCTTAGTGTGAGTCGGGTTTCGAGAAGCATTATTCATCCCGAGAAGTACTATTCATGAGAGTTGGGATTTTTTATGTCGTTACAATTTATATAATCTCTCCACTTTAAATTTTAAGTGTAAGGATCATATTTCCTTTGATGATCCCTATAAACTATAGTTGATTGATATTTTTTGTAGAAAAATTATGAAGGAATTTAAATGAGAAAGCTTATATTCAAGTGAGAACATATTTGTCCTTTCGAAAATATCTTGTGAATTTCAGCCATAATGATCACACTGTAGAGAAAAAAATGGTCATTAAAAGAATTAAAACCATATAGCATCAATCCCAGACAATGGGTCAAAAACATCAAAAATAAAATCATACTTCCTAAAATAGATAAATCGTATATAATTTGACCGAGTCAAATCTATAGAGATTGTGAGGATTAGTTCTTTTAAAATTTAGAAAATAAAATAAAAAAGGGTTTTAATTAACTAAAAAAGCAATAAACTAAAGAATTAAAGAATTAAAAATCAAATAAAAAAATAAAAAATATTTAAACAAGCAAATCAATTTAATTAGACATCTAGCTTAAGATATAATTTTTGTATTAACTCTATGGATTGATAATAGGCATAAAAGTCCTTCATGCTATTTTTAACAAACTAGTTATAATTGTCGATAAGCTTGTTACAACTAATTCCTCCTTTCACAATAATCAAGACAAGTGCTATAATTATCTCCTTGTCAATTAAACAAACCAAAAGAAGTTATATTGCTTTAATTTGTGAATAGCAATAAAAATGAGAGGAACTTAGTTCTAATCCATAAATATGTAGGTGAGATTAGTTTAAATTAGATCTTGTAGTTTTGACCCATTTCAAAGGCATCGCTTTGCACAACAATAAGACTAACATACAATATAAGTATACAATTTTATATAGTTGTGTATTATTTATATAATTGCATAATGGAATCTTTTTGCATCAATCACAAAAATAATATTATTATAAAGTATAAATTTACCCATGGCTAGATTCCATAATGCAAAAAAACAAAGTGTTCGAGGCTACTAAATTGTTCTCCTAAGATATCCTTTAAATAGGGACTAAAATCCTAGATTATCTAAGATAAACATGGAATCAATTAGAATAATTTCAATTACAAATCAAATACTAAACATTTTGGACTCTCTAATTATCGAAGTTGTATCTTAATTTAGTTACAATGACAAAATAGGCATATAATATCTTACCTATCAAATAAAAATCAAATCTAAAAATTAAATCTCATATCTAATAGTTAAACATACCCTTTAGCCTAGCCCAAGGTTAGACCATATCATTGGACATAAAGCCTTTGCTCTAAAAAGTCCAAAAATTTAGTATTGTTTTTATATTCTTCAATTTCCTATTCCAAAATTAGAAAAATAAAAACAAAAACTAAAATATATCATTTCTATAACAAACAAACATAATAAATATGAGAAAAGATATATAGGAAATATAACAAATAAGTAACTCATGGTAATATTAAAACCTTGAATTACTATCTTATAATAATGAGAACTATACATTTATTTTTCTACGACAAACCAAATTGTCTAATGACATGACAACTTTATAAGACCCATAAAATAGTCTAAATCATATAAAACTTAAGCATATCATTTATTGGAAATACGATATCAACATTTGCTTTTCAAATTAATCTACTATTTTGATAATTATTTGGAACCTATTAGATGATGAAAATGCGAAAATAAAAGTTTATTATTCACATAAAAATGCCCTGTGTAACACCTTTCAACTAATCTACATATTAATCCATGTAAAGGATGCCATATCACATGATATAGTTACCTAATTGATTCATTAATCATATTATTAGTTTACTTGTTGTCTTAGCTTATTATTTTATAGTTTGACTTATTCTTCATTAGTTGATTCATTAAATTCTATTTATTGATAGAGGTCATGATGCTAAAAAAATTCAACAGTATAGCATCTGTCTAGGAACACTACATCAAATAGTACCTACATAAAATAACACTCCTAATATTTATCTAACTCAAAAACCAACTCTATTCCACAACATCAATCTCAATCTCATTTATTCTCATCAAATCCCTTATAATGTCATCACTTTAATCCGAACATAAATAAAAGCACACAAGTTTAAATGCATAAAACTTAAATCCTTATATGCATGTCATTATTTACATTTTTATATTTACAACTCTTTTACGTTTATAATATCATTCTTAAATATGTCTTAAAAAAACATACATACACATGAAATTGTTAACAAAATATAAAATAACAAAAAAATTTATATATACCAAAATGGGTCTTCAAAAGTCTTGGATTGTTGGGACAAGCTCTAATTAATTGTTCTTTTGTTTTTTAACTTAATCTACTACTTACACATTACAAGGAAGAAAATAACTCGTTAAGCACTAAACTTAGTGGTGTATTCTAAAATTATGAATTTAAGCATATTAATTAAACAAGTTCAAACATATATTACTTTCTTTCTAATTTAATTTTATTAAATCCTTTTTTACTTATTTTTGTATGCATTACAAATTTAAGGTAAGCTAATCTCCCAAGTCTTATTTATGTCTTTTGAAACTTTCGTATCGTATAACTTACATTACACTTTATGTTTTATTTTATTTAAATTTTCTTTTTAAATTTCAACTTATACTTTATATCTACAATCCATTGAATTTAAGTCTTATTCATGATTTCTTATTCATTTTATTTGATATCGTTATTCATATTCTTATTTTATTTTTCATTCTTTGCCCATATTACATCAAAGACATGTATCCTTATTTTGCATAACAAGATGTTCTAAGCCACATAAGCCAAATAGGGATTAACTAAACTTAGGCCATAAAGGCTATAAATTGGGCCTTACAAGCCATGAACTAGGCCACTAAGTCTATAGAACTAGCCACTATGACTATAATACTAAGCACAAGGCCATTAAGAAATATATTAAAGATTGGGTCAATAAACCATGAAAACTGGGTGCTGAAGTGCCATAACATGCAACTTATATAGATCCCTAGTTGGTTAGCCATCTTATATAGTAACTACAACCTACCTAAGTTCATATAGGTAGTTCTTAATGTTAATTTTAATGAATTTACTATCAAATCTCCATAACTTATAAGATTTATGAAATTCCAAACCATCCAATATAATAATCATTCCCCACTTTTTTAGCCATATAAACTAGAACATTATTATCATGTTTACATATTTTACCATAACTACATTTACATCCCTTACTAATCAATTTTCTTAACTTATGCTTATTATGTAAATACTATATTAATTAAATATTGATACATTAACAACTATAAATTTTCCATTTATTCCATTAATCTTTGTATATTATTCACTTTAACCTTATGACTATTTCATTATTAGATTTTCTTATCTTATATTATCTCCTTATTAAACATATAAATTATATCTAACTTAATATTTAATAATTAAATTATTTTATATATTTACAAATTAGTCTTTAATTTAAACTAAAATGTAATTTAGCCAATGTTCTATATTCTAAATAAAATTCATTATAATCTTTTTCATCATTTAGACTATTTATTTTCTCTATAATTTACATTTTAGTATACTGACTTAAATGAGTTTAGCATTTTAACCTCTAAGATTTTCTTTCCTTTAATTCTAGCCATAACTAATTTTCTCCTTAAAAACATAATTTCATGTATAAACTATTTCTTAATCCTTTAATCCTAATCAAATTTCTAAAATACCCCTAGTTTTTAAATAATACAATTCGACTGCAAACTCCATACACATAATAATTGATTCATTAAATATATTTCACATTCTATTCACCTTATTTAGACCTTAAAATCATCCTAACATATTAAATAAGATTTATTACAAAACATAGCAAAAATAAAATAACTCCATAAAAGAATAAAATGCTTATACTCCAAATTTAAGACTACACTTACAAATTATATTTTTCTCTTTCATTTTCTTTTATTTCTTCCTCACTTTTCTATTATTCCTTTTCCTATCCCCTCTTATTTTCCTCCATCAACTTCTTCCTCAAAGAAAAATACAAAATAAATTCTAATAAATACTAAACTCTAAATTAATGATAGAAAATGTTAATTGAATACTTAAGACACTAATTTACCTAATTAAAATTAAAAAAAAATTAATTACTTACTATGGTGCACTATTCACTTCCATCTACAAATGATTCTTTCTCATTACATATTCATGAATTCTTGAAAACAACTATGAAGGAGGGATGTAAGAGGTGTAGATAAAAAAATTAAAATTAAAAGATTATAAAAGAAAAATGAAGAAGAAAAGAAAATTTGTTGAAGGGTAAAGAAAGAATCTGCATTAGATTTATGAAGAAGATTAAGCAAATTTTATTTTTCTTATTTCTAGATTTAGAGATATTTAGGCTTTTAATTTTCGTTATAATGGTTAGGATTAATTGGCATTATATTATTCAGTGGTGGAGATTAATCCTTATAATAAATCTCTTTTATTTTATTATTCTTTATTTTTCTAATTAGTTTCTAAAAAATTTAGACTTTTTTTAACTATTTATATTGTATATATGCAATAACCTATATTAAATTAGAGATAAATATTTAATAGTGGAGATTAGTTTTCCAATTAAAAATATATTTAAATTATTTTTATGTTCTCTTTTTAATTTCTTTTATTTTTCTTTCAACTCTTTAACTCTTCAAATAAAAATAATTCCATAAATTTTAAATGTAAAATATTATACTAGTTTTGGCAAAATTTGACTCCCAGGTCAACTAGGTTAAAACTTCTATAAAAAGTAAATATTCAGATTAGATCGCTATTCACATAAAATTATGACCCAAATTTTATTTTTGATTTTAACCACTTAATGATCATAGCTGGACTTATACATGGATAATACTTTCTATCGGCCACAAATATGATGCTTGGGTCCTAGGAAGAACTATTACAACCTAGGTGGTACAATTCATGGCTTAGGATTTTTAAGGTGTTATAGTTCTTCCCTTTTAATAAGAATTTTGTCCTTAAAATTTTTGGTGCATTACACTTCCATTTTTGCTTTATCCTATCCTTATTCTCTCATGTTGCTTTCCTCCTAATTATGGTGCTTCCATAAGACTTCTACTAGTGGAACTTTCTTGCTCTTTAGCTCTTTCACTTCCTGTGCTAGTATTCTTACTAGTTCTTTTTCATAAGTCATATCTCATTATACCTGTATTTCTTTAATAGTAACTACATTGGATGGATCTGACCTATATCTTTTTAGCATGGAAACATAGAAGATATCATGTATCTATTGCAATTTTAGAGGCAAAGTTAGCTTATAGGTAACCAATCCCACACACTTAATTATTTAATATAGGCAGATAAACTTAGGGCTTAACTTGCCCTTCTTGCCAAATTAGAGGATCTTCTTCCATAGAATCACTTTGAGAAAAACTTTGTAATGCCCTAAAAGCTTGGGTTTTGAATAGTGCTATTCAAGTAGTGAATAGCGCTTTTAGGACACCCCAAGACTTGAATAATGAATCTTGAGTCATGTAAAGAATGCTTTATATGTAACATGAGATTTATACACGAAATGGAATGAACTTATTTAATGGTAAAAAAATAAAAAAAGGAAATCCAAATAGTAAGTGAATAAGACAAAATATGAATAATGTACTAAAAGATGAAATAATGTATAGTAGTTGATGAAGTAATCAAAGATCAAGTTAATTAAACATAATTATCATTAAGTGAACATGTTTAATTCAAATAAACAAAGACAAAAAGGAGTCATTGGATGGTGGACACATGGCATAATTACACCACTCATTTTTTAGTATATAAAGTAGTTGAGGGAAGAGAATAGAGGAATATTAACTTCCCCTATTCTTCTCTATATACCAACATGTGCTTTTGCTTTCTCCCTTTTTTTCTTTGACACATATTCACTTTAAGACACAAAAATTATGGATCAATTGATTAAATTAAGGATTTCTATATGAAGTTTAATGGTTTGCTGGAGTTATTAAAGAAATCAAAGAAATAATTAAAATTTGCCAAGGTGAATGGAGATGGAGAAAATAAGCCTTCATGGAAGAAGAAGGATGATTTTAGGAATGCCAAAGATTAGAGATAAAACATGAAAAATGGGAAAAACATCAATTGAAGGTTAGTGCAACTCTAACCTAGTTCTCATATATTTTTCCTTATAAATTGAACAAATTGATTTCTTAATGAAATTTGAGTTTTGTATGTTTATAGTAAGAATAAACCATGTATGAAAAGTGTGTTAGGTATGATTGAAAAGTAAGATGGAATATGAATGATTTTGGGTTAGATGAGACGAAGAAGATGAACTAGGAAATTCTAGATCTATTGGGACATATGGTCATGACCCTCATCAGATGATATGGTTTTAGCTTCTAATTTTTGAAGGGCACGTGTCTATGACCCCTAGGACTCATACTCCATGACCTCTGATAAACAATACATTTTAAATCTAATTTTCGAGGGCTATATGGCTATGACCCCTCATCAAAGTGTTAAAAATTTATGAATTTTCATAATTTGATAACTTTTTTAAGAGCAAGTGATGAGTACAAAAAGTATACACAATAAATAGAAGAAAACGCACACTTGCATATTGTAAATTTTACATTGTATTAGGATAAATGAATTTAATATGGATAATTAAATTGTATATATAATCCTATGAAATTAGTTTCAAACATGTATAAGGCATATAAAATGAAATAAGTAATATTTGTGATAAAGATGAAAAATATTACACATAATTTATGAATATAAATAATTGGGAAATTATGGAGAAATTTGATAAGGCTTGAAAGATAAAATAAATAATATAGTATATAAGAAGTACACACGCGTGCACACACATATAGGAAATAAATGTTTTTTACCATCATTACATGAATCATAATTAGGTAAATTAAGGAAATTTTGGAGGAAAAGTCCCTTAAATTATTGAAGGGTAAAATAAGCAAACTAATGCTCCAATTTATTATAAGTATATGATTTAAAAAAAAATAAAAAAAATCATAGATTGAATTTGCATTTGTGCAAGTGGCATAAGTTGTGAATTTAGGAAATTTTAATTACACGTGTTTTAATGCAAATTTAAATTTCCTTGAGAATTTTTTCCATGTATGCTCTTTTAGAGGAAATATTATGAATATAATGACAATGCATGAATTATTAAGTATTTCATGATATTTGAGTTTAAATTGAGTCTCATGAATCTAAAGAAAATAATGAAATGGAAGGTAAAAAAGGAAAGTTGAAATTTTGATGAAAAATAGAGTTTAGACTAAGAATACATTGCAAGACTATCCAGCCTCATGGTTGTGAGCCTATATCCCATGTTCGTAACTTTCCTTCTTCATGGTCATAAGACTTAGCTCATGGCTAAAAAGCCCGACAACTATGTAACTGTGACCCCTTGGGGCTCGTAGTTATAACCCCTTCCTTCTAGATGGTATAAAGAGTATTACTTCATATATTCAATGTTTTGTTTTCTGTGGGAAAATGACATGGCATAAATAAGGCATTGCAAATAGGAGGTACGTACTTTTCATGTGTTTATATGTATATAGGTGTGAAAATGAATGAATAACATGTTAAAGGCATCAACTGTGAAAATGGTGTTACATTGAATTTTGGAAATGGATAAATATCCTTAGGATGTTAATGTAATATTGAAAGACAACATGATACTAGTTATATGTGAGCCCATATTTTTCTTCAGACATTGCATTTTACTAAAAAGCTTGGCATGGAAAATAGGGGACATTGGCATGCCTACATCTTTTTTGTTATCTCTATGTACACTATTTTAATGCTCAGTACCATTTCTTTACACCTTCAAGTTGCCATCACAATGGCACTTGAAAGAGAGTGTTATACCCTTTTGCACCTTTAGGTTATAGATAAGATGGCATTTGAAAAAGAGTGTCACACCCATTATCATAATCTGAATAGTTATAATATGTGTAGGAAGAATTTAGGCAAAGAAAGAAATGAATATGTAAAAGAATACATGTGTTCCTCGAATGTGCAAAAAGACATCAATATGCTTGTGAGTTAGATATGAATATGGTTAATATGATAGAATTATGGGATTACTGCATACTACAAAAAAGTATAAGAAAGGATACATCAACATAAGTGTGAGCAAATATGTAATAGGTACATATGAAAATAAAAGAAAGTTATGCCTATATACATTTATATGAATATGATTACGATTATGCTAGTGGATTTTGAATGCAATATGTAAATGGATACTTATGTATATGCATACAATGATGCTTAATGTGACTTTTATGTTATTAATTAATAAATTAATTAATCTATAATTAAGATTAGATCTTGAAATGCATTGTTAGATGTAGATATTGATTATGTGTTGCATATGGTGTGGCATATATGTCATGTACCATTTTTGGAATGAAAATTAATATGATACTCTATTTTGAATAAGACCATGTAAATGTATGCATGTTTATTGATATAGATAATTTGCATATAAGGTGTGGATATTAAATGTTCCTTATTTCTAGATTACTTAGGTAGTGCTTTTAGATAGCTATTATGCTACTCGAGTTTTAAGCATGATAACTGAGTGTTAATAATTAGTTAATAGTAAAATTATATGAAATTTTCTAGCTCACCCTTTTGCATGTTCGATATGATCTATGTTTTGTATAGATGATCAATATGTGTGTTTTAACATCTCAATATTTGGTTTCTTTACTGATCGGGTAAGGGGGTTTTACAATCTTTGTCACTGGGTTAATATTTTATCTTTAAGTTTGTATTGGATTTCTATCCATTGATGGCTACTTTTAATGTTTCTTTGATTATTTTCACCTTTTCCTCTGACCTCTTTTACTAGGTTTAGTCCTATCAGCTTGCTCTGACTAAGCTCACTCTAACAAAGAGGAGTTTTGCACTTGCTCTTATATAATATGATGTATGAAAACAAGGAAATCAAATTAAAGGAGCATATTCAAGTGATAAGTTAAAGATTCCAAGTAAGCCAATCATAAGGAATAAAGCCAAGAAGCTCAAGCAAGCATATAAAAATTTATTGGTGAATTTATGCAAGATCAAATAAAGCTTTAAGAACATGAAATTCAAGATTCTGAATAACTTTTAAATAGGCTACTTTAACTAGTCAAACTTTCTTAAGTGTCTGGGTCTTCTCAAAAAGCCTAGAATTCATTTCTACAAGTTCTACGGGTTGTTTTAATGTAATTTAGGCCTTGGATATTGTTAGGCCAAAAGTTTCCTTTTTGGTCACTAGAGTTTTTTTTAGTTAATGGAACATTTTTTTTTTCATTTTTAGTTATTATGTGGTTTAAATAACTAGTTTATGGAATAATTTACTTTATGGCCGAGATGTATAAGTATACAAAAATGGGTTAAGTGGCCTGCACATATATGTTTTAAAAAGTGTAGTGGTGATTTTGGAATTGAGTTATTAAAGATGGGTCAGATGCAAGACTATTGTTTAGACTAGGCTTGAAATAAGCCCATTTGATGTAAACCCACATGTAATTTGGCCATACATTGAATGTTTCTTACATAAAAAGTTTCCTACATAGGGCATTTTAATGCCTATAAAAGGCTTATTAAGGTGTAATATTCAACACACATTGGCAAACTAATAAATAAGAGTTTCTTCTTTACAAGGGTGGATTTCTCTTCTTATCATGGTTACTTTGTGGCTATTATGTTCTTGAGATCTAAATTGCTAATTAACTTAGATTAGTTAGTGATTTAGTTAGCAGTCTAGTTATTTCAATCTAGTATTACTAATTTGCTATAGGAATTAGAGGTGATAAATAATTTATCCTATTTAATTGCTTAAAATCGAGTTAAAACTTAGGTTATGTGAATTACTAGTCTAATTTAGGTTGCATCATTTGGCATTAGAGCTAAGTTGGGGTTGAATATTTATCCCTAGGATTAGAACATAATTGATGTAATTCACTACCTAGAAAACACATAAAATAAGAGCTAGAAGTTTTAGGCAAATTTGTGAATAATTGGATCATTTGTGTTTTATATTTTACTCTATCTATAATTTCAATTCATTAGTGATTTTTAGTTGCTAGATTTTTTTTAATTGATAAAAAATAAAAATTAGAAAAGAAATTCCATAAATTGCTCATAAAACATTAAGCATTGATATTATGCAAATTGGTGCATATTGGTGTTTGATTAAGCAATTTGATTTGTTTAAGCTTGATTATCATATCTTTGTTAGAGTTTATTGAATTGAATACAACTATTGAGTTAAAATAATAATGAATTTGTATTACACATTTTAAGTGTTAGTGAACTAAATTTAAGCATACTGTAGACACTGAATTTCAAAGGCTTCTATGTTTGGATTACCTAATAATAAAAGGAGGACTAATTTTTTAATAAATGAGGATGTTAACATCCATTCAAAAATTCAAAGTTTTCTTTAAAAATTTTTATTATAAGTCTTTGCCCAATCCAAAAAATCTTACAATGCGACTCGAATTGTGAGAAAAATTTTGCTCGAGCCCTTAACATAACAATGATGGCATGAGGGTTGTGGAGGGTGAAGCCCCCTATGGTATGAAGTATTTAGAAAAGAAAAAAATGTTTTAAAATTGAAAAAATTTCCATTTTTACAAGCTTTGGGCCATTAAGCAAAATTGCATCGTTTTGCTTTAAAATGGTCATTTCATGCCTTGCTGAAGCAGTCGTTTTAGCATCAAAATGGATCTTTAGTTGAAACGGCCATTTGAACCTCCAAAACGGCCGTTTTAGGTACAAAATGGCTATTTCACTCCTTAAAATGGGCATTTTGCACCTTAGTTCACATGTATATAGGGTGAACCCTATGTCTTAAAGGTTGAATTTTCTTGGTAAGTGCACACCTAAAAGCTCAAAAACACTTTCCAAAAGCTATTTTTATAATTTTAAAAGATTTTTACACCATTTA
This sequence comes from Hura crepitans, assembly GCA_948208565.1. NCBI lineage: Eukaryota > Viridiplantae > Streptophyta > Magnoliopsida > Malpighiales > Euphorbiaceae > Hura > Hura crepitans. The sequence goes on from CANXYI011478602.1 coordinate 14,101, forward strand.
TTCATATTTTTTGAGATCTTTTCCTAAAGGCAATTATACAAGGTAAGTCGACCAATTCTTCTTTTTTTTCTTCCTTTATTCTTCTTTTATCTATCTACTAGTTAGATGTGATAACTTATATTATTTGTATATTATTTTGTTGTATTTATTAGATTATTTATTTTATTTTTTTAATTCATTATTTTGTTCATCTTTTTATTTTATTCTTCATACTAATATTGTGTTTTGTTGTTATGCGAGTTATTTCATCTTTTGGAGTTTTGTTTAACCTTTCCTTCTACCCTTTTATCAAACACTAGTGGAGTAGTCCTTTATTATTTGTTTATTTTTATTGCTTTTTATTTCCTATTATTCATATTTTTCACTTTACTTTCTCTTTATTTTCTTTGTTGTTATTTGATCTATTTATTTTTCGATTAGATTGTATTTTTAGGTAATTCTAATGTAATTTTATTTTTTGATCGATTAGAATGTACTTAAGGTAATTTCCATGTAATTTTTTAATTTCCTTTTTGGGTTAGAGTGTATATTAGGTAATTACCATGTAATTTAAATTTTAGTCCGATTATTTCCCTATATATTTCGTGAATGTTGTAATAGGTAGAAAATGATTTTTTACATGTTAAAAAATAATAATAAATAATAATCAAATCATTTTATACCTAATTAATTGATATTTTTCTAATAAAATAGGTTTTGATTTTCTTAATAAAAGTCGCAACAATAAAACTTGCTTTCTAAAAATTGGCATGCGAGAACCAAAGTTCTCAAAATAATCAATTACTCGATTTCACATATGATATTCTTTAATTTCAAGCACTTTATTTATTTCTATAAATATATTCTTTTACGTGAAGGTGTGATTTATTGTTATGCTAAAATGTACTTGAGAAAAAGGATAAAATTATAAATTTAATCTAAAATTCCATATTAACTTGTGGTATAAATAAGAGTAGGGTTTCGAACTGCTCTATTTTGGCCCTATGAGGTATTTCCCAACTTTAATTGGGTGGCGACTCCTACTTTGTGGTGTCTAACTTGCTCTTTCTAGGCTAATCGAATAGGAATGACTTAGGATTCCTCTAATTTTCTTCTCTTCTTTTGGGACTCGAGGAGTGAGATTTAAGTCAAAGTCTTTAGTTGTTTTTGTTTGACTAGCCTAAAAAAGGAAGGGACACGAACACATACTTATCTGTATTGCAATTTTAGGCTCTAATCTCATTTATAGGCATTAATTCTTTTGAGTTTAGTATTATTTCCATAATTTTAGGTCATACTTTGACTACTCACTTAGAGGAACCAAAATTCTTACATCAATTCTATTTTTTTTCATTTTCTTGCATTATTTAGTTTCTATTCTTTATTTATTGCCCAATTTGCTTCCATTTATGTTGATTGAGTTATAATTTGTTGTCTTGTACTCAATTTATACCAAAATCAACAAACACATACTTTTTACTTCTTATGTGTTTATTTCATTTTTTGATTGCAAACTTTTGCCTCTAGATTTGTTGATTGTGCTTCTTTGTTAGGATATCATTATTGTCTTCCTAATTGTTACATGTTGATTACTTTGATAAAGAGAACTTTATTTTAATGCAAGAACACATGAAAATCCTTTAAGAGGTAAAAAGCTAAAGTGTGTGAGCTTAAAAAGAGGGTAAAAGCTTGAATTTGAATGAAACATAAGAAATAACATCTCTTTGAAAGTAAACATGTGAGGGAGTATGGTAAGTTTTTTATTACTCACATTTTCTTTCTTGTAGACATTAAAAGGTGTCTTCCAAAAGCACTTATGATTTCTCTAATTTCCTTCTCATCTTTCAGAACCTGAGGAGTGAGATTTAAGTTAAAGTCTTTAGTTGTTTCGGTTTGACTAGCCTAAAAAAAAAAAGGGATGTGAACAATGGTAACTCTATTGGGGACACCATGAGACTATGCTTTGAAAGTACCTTAAATTAATATGAAATTTCATGTTTTGAATTTATAATATTATCTTTTTTCAAAACTACATTACATGCTAGAGCCTTAGAATAAGTTAGGTATCCCTTTTTTACCCTGATGTCATTTTAAAGCATAAACCCATTTTCATTTAATTTGGGACACTATTAGAGGTGGCATCAAATCCAAGCCTCATACTTATAAGGTATATGAAATGGTGAACCAATCGGATGTATGCTCATGACAAGACAGACCTATTATGGAAGGATCATTAGATGACTATAACTTATACAACCTAACCATGAACCCATGTTATGACCAATAGTAACTTCCCCTAAGTTTCCTAGTTAATGATACATTGTGTGTTATATGGACCAATATATATGAAATATGATTTAATTATCCCAAAATGCTATTGACCCCACTGGGCATTTTTTAACTGGAATGGGCTAGACCCCGTATTTTAGTTTGATTGAACATATCTAACATAAGTGGGCTAAATATCTTAAATGTGTTCTTTTAATACGAGAGAAATAATGTTCAACTATCTGTTATTCATTATTCAAACTTGTTGGGGCCTCTGATGTCTTACAGGTAAGCCCTCCTAGGAAAGAGCACATTGACCTCAGGTGTGGGAAGTGATAAGGTTGGAAGGCACTTACTTGTGTTTGTTGTTGTACATATTAACATGTATTTGCATTTCATGCATCTGCATGCACCTTAGTATTTCATTTATCATCTATAACCTTTTATTTTGCAACCATCATAGATCCTTGAGCCACTTAGGTACATAGGTCAGACAGAAGAATAAGTAGACAAAAACTTTTTCCTACCACTTGTAATCCAATAGATTTAGCAGGATAAAGAGAAACAATTCCTATGCTTAGGACTTTGATAATAGAATGGATAAGAAATTCAAGGAATTTGAGAAAAGAATGATGTCCATGATTTCAAGGGCAATAGCTGATGTTGCTTCTACTTTTGTTTCGCCACCACTTGTTGAAGCAATTACAGCTACACTAGTTGGAAAAATCACTTCCACTTCTAAAGGAATTGGCACCAAGAAAAAAGTAATAGGTTTAGGGGAAAAAGATAAAAAGGTTGAATACTTCAACCCATAATTTGATTTTTGTGAGGACTTAGTTACACCACAAAAATTTAAGCATACCGCTATGAAGAAATTAGAAGAGAATATAAAAGTAATGGCCAAGCTTATCACCATGGGCAAAGGGTTAGACTTGAATGAGCTTACCCTAGAGTTTGAGAAAGTACTACCTTCTAAGTTTAAGATGCCAAAGCTGCCCAAGTTCAATGGGAAAACTAATCTAAGGGCCTATATTAAATAGTATGCTATAGTCATATGGGGCATAAAACTTAGCTTGAAGCATAAAATGGCCTATTTCAGCCTAACATTACAAGGGAGAGCAATTGACTTATACCATGGGTTAGAAAAAAAGGTTAAAGAAGACTGGGGCAACATCAATGAAGCTTTTATCAATTAATACGACTGTAGCACCCACATAAAGGTTACAATGAAAGACCTCAAGTCACTTAAATGAAAGCTTAACAAGACCTTCTTAGAGTATTTGATGAGATAGAGGTCTAGGGCTTTGGAAATAAGGAAAAAGCCAATAATAACAAATTAAATCTGCATGTTTATCAAGAATGCTAGCCCATACTTAAAGGATAGGATAAAAGAAAAAGGGCTTGAAGGCTAGGAATCACTGAAGGATATAGTGATTGATTTGGAAAAAAGAGCACACTGAATAGAAGAAGAACTCAAAGGGGTTTAATAATAGAAGGAATCTAAACAATAGAGCTATAAGTGGAACCAATTTTAGTAGGACCGATAAAATTACTAAAGTGTTTGTTGTGACAAGACACTATTTGAATATGGGTAAACCATTGTCTTGGTGCCTAGAATAGTTCTAAAAAAAAGGGAAACTCCAACCTATCCTTTCTAGAGTAGCTAAGAATAAAGGCTAACCTTATCATATATTGAGCTTGTATTGTTAGTATCATTAGCACACGAGCCATGACACATATAACTAGCACACTCTGAGAGATAAAATTCAAGATTTAATTGATTCAAGATAGATCCCCGACCTATAGAAGAGATAAAAGGGTCAAGGTTCCTACTCTAATGTTCCTCCACCCATCAGTATGGTCAATTTAGGATTACCAGAATGGTGTGTGGTATGGGATTTATACAAGAATAACTACCTAGTGGTGTAGAGAAAGGTAGAATCAAGTCAGGGTTCTATTTTTCTGATAGTGAAAGTGAGCCAGAGAAATAGGACCAAGACTTATGGTTGAAGTCAAATTTTAAGCAGAAGCCAATTAAAGAAGCGAAGGCTAATGTTGTAACTCGAAGTGATCGAGTAGTGCTCGAAGTCAAAAAGGAGCCAATTCCCCTAGTTGTAGAAAATAAAGAAGCTGCAGTGATAAAATAACTTAAGAAGACTCCCGCACAGATTTCAATTTGGGATCTATTGCACTAATCTCCCTCACATCAATAAAAAGTGGTTGAGGCCTTATGTGCTGCAATGGTTTCAACTACCATATCACTATTTAAGCTAGTGGCAATAGTAAGGGGGGAAAAAGGTAGTGGTCAATTTTTCTAATGTAAATCTTTTACCAAAAGGGCATCATCATAATCATCCTTTTTGTATAAAAGCCAAAGTTAATGGCAAGCACATAACATGTGCAATGGTTAATGATGTATCATCTAGCAATGTATGCCCACTTAAAGTAGTAGCTACACATGGGATTAAAATTTCAATGATCTCTCAGTCCAAGCTCACCATTATGGCCTATGACAACACTAAGAGATAAGCATATAGGACTTTTAAAGTCAAGGTCAAAATAGGGGTGATCATAGATAATGTGGAATTTGTAATGCTTGACATCCCTGCAAATTCCTCCCTACTTTTAGGAAGGCCATGGTTCTATAAGTTAGGTGTGGTTCTATTAACTCTGCATCAGATGTTAAAGATTCCCCATGATGGTGAGATTGTGACAATATGGGCTATAGAGGGAGAATCAAGTTTTGATGCTTGAGATAGCCAACTAGCCTTTTAATGGTTTCCACATAGTTGGGATCTTTTCAGAAGAGGGAAAGGATGATCTCAAGGTGGTAAATATGCTTAAAAAGATGATTTATTTACCTAGTGCTAGTTTGGGACATGATTCAGCTATTCAGCCAAAAAGATAAAAGGATAAAAAAGGGTTAGGATACACAGTAAAGATTTCAGAACCAAAGAAGGTGAAAAAGAGTATCCCACCACTAGAAGAGAGTTTTGTTCGACCTAAAAGGAATGTTAGTTACTACAAAGAGTTAGAGCTAATTATTGTTAAGGGGAAGGTTATGCCTAGGTTTGAGATTTTTAGTGATATATTTGACTAGGCTGCAAATAAAGTAAAGGACACATTAGACTTTTATGATGAAAAGGTCATGACCAACCTAGCCAATCTAGAAACCAAGCCCAAAGAAGAGATCTTGGCAACTGCCATGCTTTAAGACAAGGGGAAAAGCAAGATAGAAGAAGAAGACCCACTAAAAAACCTTTTTGAACTTCTTTATTTACTAAAATTTTTTGATAATGATGTTTTTACTTTTTTGTTAATAAGATGAACAATTTTTCTTATTTTCATGATGTCTCATCTAATTGCATCATGCATAATGATAATCATGACACACATAACATGTTTGATATTAATGTAATCAATACTACCTCATTTAATCTCAATACTAATGAGAACCCTAAAGAAAAATTTTAATTACATCTGATGTAACTCTTGAAGAGAGGATTAAATTTGAGAGAATATTTAAAAAGTATAAAAAAGTCTTTACCTAGACCTACGAAGACATGTTTGGAGTTGACAGAGAGATAGCTGAACATGCCATTCATATATACCCAAAAGCAAAACTATTAAAGCAGAACCTATGAAGGATGAGGCTAAAATGGGCTAAGAAGATAAAAGAACAAGTGCATAAGGAAATCAAAGCTTGAGAGAATATTTAAAAAGTATAAAAAAAGTCTTTCCATGGACCTATGAAGACATGCGTGGAGTTAACAGAGAGATAGCTGAACATGCCATTCATACATACCTAAAAGCAAAACTATTAAAGCAGAAGCTATGAAGGATGAGGCTAGAATAGGCTAAGAAGACAAAAGAAGAAGTGCATAAGGAAATTAAAGCTTAGTTCTTAGAAGAAGTGCAGTATCTAGCCTTGTTAGACAATATGGTACCTGTCACTAAGAAAGATGGCAGAGTTAGGATGTGCATAGATTACAAGGATCTGAATAAGGCCTATCTAAAGGATGACTTTCTATTACCACATATTGATGTTCTGGTTGACAATGTAGCGATGTGCGAGATCTATAACTTTGTTAATGGGTATGCTTGGTACAATTAGATTTTGAATAGAATAGTGGACAAGATAAAAAAACTACCTTGACCATGGAATAAGGAATCTTTTGCTATGGGGTCATGCCTTTTAGGTTGAAGAATGCTAGAGCCACTTACTAGACGATGGCCATGAGGATTTTAGATGATCTGATTCACAAAGAAATGGAGGTTTACATGGATGATATGATGAAAAGTCTACTACAAAAGAAGTGTATTTTGAATCATTGGAAAAGTTCTTTCAGTGGATTGATAAATATTACCTATGTCTAAATCCCAAAAAGTATGTCTTTGGAGTAACTTCTAAAAAGCTCTTAGGGCATATAGTGAGTCAAAAAGGGATTGAGGTAGACCTTAATAAAGTTAAAGCTATCAGAGAGATACAAGTTTTAAAGAAGGAGAAAGAGATAAAGGGATTTCTTGGTAGGATACAGTACATCAACAAGTTTATAGCTAAGCTCACCATTATATGCTAGCCTATTTTCAAACTTCTCAAAAAGAACCAACCAATTAAGTGAAATGATGACTGTTAGAAGGCTTTCGACACTATCAGGGAATATTTGCTAAATCCATCAAATCTATAATCACTAAGGCATAAAAAGCCACTAATTCTCTATCTATCTATTGAAAAAAGCTCATTAGAAGCCATGGTAGCATAAGAGGATGAATTTAGGGTTGAGTTTGCAATTTACTACCTGAGCAAAAAGTTTATTCCTTATGAGGCCAAGTATATAAAAGTGGAAAAGATTTGTTTAGTAGTCGCATAAGCTTCTAAGAAATTGAGACACTACTTCCAATCATATTCAATATAGGTAGTATCCAAGCACCATCCTTTAAGATATCTTCAGATAGCTCTATCTTTAGTAGGGAGAATAAGTAAATGGCTTCTTTTGCTCTAAGAGTTTGATATCTAGTACATAATGCGGAAGACCATAAAAGAGCATGTAATCATAGAATTCTTAGCCAATCATCCACTAAAAGGTGAGTCATGGGAGTTTGAATTCCTAGATAAAAACCTAAACCTGATAATGGTCCGAGGGTGGCAGATGTATTTTGACAGGGTAGTAAATAGCCAAAGAGTAGGAATAGGGGCAATCTTGATAACCCCTAAAGTAAAAAAGCTGCCACTTGCTAGAAAATTATGGTATAAGGTTACAAATAACATGGTAGAGTATGACGCTTGCATATTTGGGTTTAAAGCATTATTGGCTCTCGGTGTGAAAACATTTGAGGTATTAAGGGATTCATCTTTGGTAATGTATCAAACCAATGAAGAATAGACCATTCAAGAAGAGAAGTTAATGCCCTATGCAGAGCATCTAAAATCCATCAATAGATAGTTTGAGATGTGTACTTTTTACCATGTTCTTAGATATGAGAATCAACTAGCAAATGTATTAGCTACCCTAGTCTCTATATGGGATAATCCAAAAGGGGTAGTTATGAAAGCAATGATTATTTCTAGCTTAAAAAAGCTTTGCTAAGAGATAGAATAGATAATAAAGATAGAGCAAGGAAAAGATAAGCCGTGGTTTTATGACATCTGAAATCATTTAGAGAAAGGAGAATTCCCTGAAAAAGGTACAGATAGGGATAAGAGAGTATTAAGAAAGTTATCAAGTCAATTCATCAGTATGGGCGGGGTCTTATACAAAAGACAAGTAGATAGCCTTTAGCTTAATTGCTTAGAAGAGAAAAAACCAGATAGGGTCATAGAAGAAATACATGTAGGGTCTTACAGCACACACATGATTGGTTTAGATTTAGCCAAAAAGATCATGCTCCAAGGATTTTTATGGCTTACTATGGACTATAATTGTTCAAAGTATGTTCAAAAGTGCCATAAGTCCTAGCAGTATGGGGATTTAAGACATGTGCTAGTATTAAAACTACACAATTTATCTTCTCTTTAGCCATTTGCTACATGGGGATAAATATAATAGGAGAGATACATTTGACTACCTAAAATAGGCATTATTTTATTATGATAGCCATCGACTATTACTCAAAATGGGTTGAAGCATAATCCATTAAGAAATTAGGAGCAAAGGAAATGGCTAAGTTTATAGAGAAGAATTTGATCTCTAGATATGGGGTTCCACACCACATAGTTTTAGACAATGGTGTTCAATTTTAGGTTGAGACAAAGGCACTGTTATTGAAATACAAGATACAACACCATAAATCCTCCTTATACAGATAGCTAACGAAGCAGTAAAAGCAGAAACAAAAATTTCAAGAAGATCTTAGCTAAGACAATTGTAACTTATAAAGACTAGGTTGATAGACTTCCTTTGCTCTTTGGGGATATAGAACTACAATTCAGACTTCAACAGGTGCTACTCCATATTCTTTGGTATATGGGACAAATGTCGTACTCTCGGTAGAGGTTGAATTCTAATTATTGAAAGTGGTAGTAGAAGCAAAGATTCCTAAGATAGCCTAGGTAGAATAAAGGTTCCAATGGTTAAACTTGTTAAATGAGAAGTGGCTAAAAGCTAATTATCACAATCAAGTTTATTAGAAAAGGATGGCATGAGCCTTTGGCAAAAGGGTGAAGAATCACAAGTTGAAGGAAGGAGGACTAGTTCTCAAACATATAAGACTAGGTTTGACTAATCTGAGGGGAAAGTTCAAACCTAACTTTGAAGGACCAATTTTGCTTAAACAATTATTGCCAAGGGGTGTTACGATCCTTACTAATTGTGATAAAAAAATGAGTTCAAGGAGTTGGTGAATATGGAAAGATTAAAACGGTTCTATGGCTAAAGACAAATAAAAGAGAAAAATAGCCTTGTGGGTTAAAAATCAAAAAATGGTAGCCTTTCTAAAAATAAGTGCTCCAATAGGGTGAAAATTGAAAAAAAAAAAAGCATCCTATGCAATAATTAGGGGTTAAGAGAAAATAGTCAATCAAGAAAACCTTTGAAAGCTGATTGATGACAGGAGTTTCAAATGTAATTAATATTTCTCTTAATTAAATGAGGAAATTTGTTGTTGTATTAATGTCTTATTATGATTATCATAAAATGCCAATATGATGCAAGTAGATAAGACCACTTTAATAAACTCAATTGAGCATTTTATAGACTGAAGAAATAGAAATATTGTTGTTACATTACTTTCTATATAAAGTTCAGAAAAGTAATAAAAGTACACACATTATCAAATCCTTTACCTCTTATTTCCATCCTATGTTTTCAACCATTGAGATCGACTGTCCTTATAAGAGCTGGTCACCCAATCCTTATATGCTTTAGAAGTTTAAAAGTTGTAAGAAACCCTAGGAGGAATTATGTTCTTTAAAGGTAACTATTTCCACAAGTTGTGATACCTATTAGCAAAAGTGATAGACAAGTCTCCCCCTCTGAATGATAATGTGTGGGTAACAATGCCTTGAGTTTCACCGAACTACCTCGTACAGTGATCGAGAATATAAAATGTAACTTTATATAGGCTAACTAAAGGTACATAGCTATAGAATTGCTCTATTGTATATACCGTAAAGAAATCCATGGGCTCGTGAAATTAATGTTTTCATTAGCAACAACATTCATCCAAAGGACCTATTGCTCCACATTTGAAAAATGACACATGACGGTGTGAGGAAGTAAATGCTTTAAGCTATAAGACCCAAGAATGTGAGGTTTGAGATCATCCAACAGGTAAAGCTTTTCTTGCAACTAGACCTAAAAATGTTGTTAGGAAAGAAAACCTAAAAAAAGGCTTCCTAAGCAAAAGTGAAGCTAAGGATAAGGCGAAAACCTATAAGGGCAGTCTATCCATAAAAAAAGTCTATTAGGAATGAAAACTTAAAAGGGCTTCTTAAGTAAAAGGCAGACTAAAGAATAGGGTGAAAACCACTTAAGGGGTGGTCTATTCATAAAAAAACTAAAGTAGAAGCAAGTTCCTATAGAAGAAATCAGTTTCACCTGACTGCACTGCATCTCGTCCTAGGATAGTCTCAGCAAAAACTAAAGGGAATGGGTTCAAGCCTTTGATTAGCTCATTTATTACACTGAATAGCTGATAATCTCTAAAATGCCCTTTAGATGTAATTATGAAATACTTAGAGAAAAAGAGGAACAAATATACACATGTTCAAAGAGATGGAATATCAATGTAACCTTCGACATAGGCCAACAAAACATTCAGAGAAACTAGTTCTCTCCGTAGGACCCATCTAGCAGTTAGAGAAAGAAGTGTCCTGAGTGCATCAACCACTTCATATGGATACTGAGGAATGCATTTGGGATAGCCAAGTGGTGGATCAGATGAATAAGGCACCCTAAAATTACAACAAATTCTTTAGATAAGGAGCATAATTTTTGATGAGAAAATAAAGAAAAACATGAAACTACAGATCCCAAAAGTGGGTGTCAACCTTTAGAAAAGATAGATCAAGCCTGACCCATTAGAGAAATTTTAAGCCATTAAAAGGAGCTAAAGCAGGAATTGCCCAAGTGAAGGGGAGATCAAGGATTTTGTGAAGCTTCAAGAGGAATTTATCACCCGTTAAAGTAAAAAAAAAAAAAAAGAGATATGGCTCAAGTGGCATGAGGATCTATGCATGTATTCATGACATTTATAGGGCTTGAACTAAAATAACCATTTCACACAACAAAATGGTTGTTTTGGGCCAAAATGATAGCTCTGGGCCCTATTTTGGCCAAAACAAATATTTGCCACAGAGGCAAAATAGTCATTTTTGTGCAAGCCAAAATGGTCATTTCGCCTTTAAGGGAAATGGTCATTTCATAGCCAAAATAGTCATTTTAATAGGGACAAAATGGCCATTTCAACAATTTCTTTAAAAACCTTATTTTTTTCCATTTTATATTCATTTTTTTACCATTAGTATCTTAAAAAAAAGAGAAGAAAAAAGACAAGAAGAAAAAAATGCCTCTATGTAGACTATAAAGTTAAGTACGCCACCAGCTAGTCTTAACACATGTGGTAGTGTTGGGTTGGCTAGATGTTAAGGAAGCTAAGAGGTTCTATCACTTGGCATTAGTTACTTTTATAGGGAGCCAATACTTCTATGCTAGCACACTTGTGACTTGGGCATGCTACCTAAAGCTAATAAGCTATTAACATAGGTGGGTTGGAGATATTTCTATTCACAGTGCCATGCAATGTATCTTGAGGTGACATTATAGTTTTTGAGTACTTTACAGTATCACTCGGTGCATTCCTTTAATGAAAGAGCCATTTGGTTTAGGGTCTTTGGCACATGTTACCAGGTCTTTATCACACACTTTTTGGAGATTCTCAAGCTACCCATTAATGGCATTATGGAGATACCTAAGAGTTTGGATGACCAGTGGGCTACCATTGTATGGGCCGACATATTCTATAAAGCTAGCCTCATAAAGGCTTCCTCGATCTAAGACCCACTCTACCAACACCTGCATAGGGTCTCAGCCTTTTCTTACTTAGGCCGTAGTGGCAGTACTGATCAGGTGAATTGGACTGAGTTGTATAGCATTTAGGCTATGGAGCATGGTATCTAATTCAATCTAGTACTGTCTAACCTGGAGCACCTTTATCAGGCCAACAGGTTTTTTGGTAAAGAGATCATGGTTGGTGGCATCATCACAACTATCTTGATAAGAGTTAGCATTAATCTAGACCAAATAGGTGCCCCTATTCAACAGTAGTTCTAGGTAGACTGAGAGACCTACTTTGCCATTTAACCATATATGCCCCATAAGATATTACTTCTACACACCTCAGGAGCTGGTAGAGTAGGATGAGGCATAACATGTAGGTATAAACCTAGAGGATGCCTAGTTTGCTATTAACTTGGACCAATTGCTTGTTGACGAACTCAGTCTTACTAGCCCACCCAGATAATGGTGGTAGTAGACTAATAAGGTAAGTCCATCCTCTTCAACACCTCTCATGTCCTTGTTCCAGACCTTACTATAGGGCATGAAAGCTCGGATGATGGAGTAGCTCCACCTCATTCACACAAACTTTGGCATAAGGATTAAGGAGACTTATTATGAGATGTCTAGCAGGTTAGACACAATCGAGGTATAGCTCCAGACACTTTGGGCCTAAAGACACCCTTCGACTCCCAGGACTTTCTCTTTTTCTTGTTTATATTATTTGTACATATTAGCTTCGGGTACAAAAATTTTTGTACTCAAAGCTTTAATTTATGAAATTGATAGTTCTTTTGTCATATTCTATTTATTACCTTTATCTTTTTGTTAGAGCATAGATGAATTAAAAAATGAATAATTAAATCAAAATAATAATACAAAAGACATCTAAAAAAAGAAGAAAATTTTTTCATATAATATAGCTATGACATGAATCTAAGATGCACTTACACATAACATGCATTAGTGCTACAAATAAATTGCAATGACTAACATATTTCACCTCCTTTTTTTTTATAGGGGCTAAGCCAAATTCTTGATGTAACATCACAAATGATGAACCAACAATAGTCCACTAACATTTTCTCAATTGTACGAGGTAAAGATAGTAACCTATAGTTAACCAAAAAGAAATTATCAAGGTCAGATGCAATGGCTTGCCCTATCTGAACCAAAACAACTTTAGGTGCAATATCTTTAGCACTACCTAAATGACAACAACTTCAGGTACACTGTCTCCAGAACTAAATAAACCAAATCAACTTCAGGTGCAATGTCTCCAACACTACTTGAACTAAGTCAACTTTGAGTGCAATGACTCTAGCATAGCCCGGATCACATTAACTTCAGGTGTAATGTCTCCAGTACTGCCTAAATCAAGTCAGCTTCAGATGCAATGTCTTTAGCACTGTTTGAGGAAAAATTAATAGCGGATGCAATGTCTTTCAGTACTGCCTAGAACAATATCGAATCACTTATAAAAAGGGTTACCTCATAAGATATGCATCTCTTTCTTTCTGAATTTTAGGTAACCTTACACACTCTGTAGTCACATCCTTAAAGTTGGGGGCAATTGTAGACACTGGGTTTTTAGGGCTCCCATGTTCAAATTGCCTAATCATGAAAAGAGGACTAAATTTTTTAAAAATGAGGATGTTAATGTCCATTCAAAGATCTCAAAGTTTTCTTTAAAAATTTTTATTATAAGTCTTTGCCTAACCCAAAAATCTTACAGTGTGACTCTAATTACGAAGTAGGTGTCTGTGGTTGGCTAAGGGCTAGGGTTGATAGGCTCAAGTGCTCAGCCGAACACTGATGCCATAGGGTGTAAAGGGTGAAGCCCCCCATGGTACAAAGCATTTAGAAAAGAAAAAAATGTTTTAAAATTAAAAAAAATTCCATTGTTATAAGTTTTGGGCTATTAAGCAAAACTGCATCATTTTGCTCTAAAACGGCCGTTTCATGCCTTGCTAAAATGGCCATTTTACACCTACCTAAAATGACCTTTTTTCCTTCATGAGACAACATCATTTT
>CANXYI011478855.1:0-13683 GCA_948208565.1 Hura crepitans
TGATTTGAGTTTGTAGATATATGGCCCTTTGAATTGCCATTTTTTATGTCATGATGTAGTAAATCATGTTTAATAATATGGTAAACTAATGATATTACTTTTCCTAGTGTAGTCATCAATTGACTAAACTATTTTAATTAAAAGCTATAATAAGAAAAGTTAATATGGTGAAATTAAAAATAAATTGTTAGTAGCTTATGCAAGTAAACAGCTTAGTCGGATGGGTTAACCAGTTAATTAGGAGTCATAGTAGGTGCTAGGGTACTTTTATACCTTAGTAGCCTTTGAGTTATGATGCATGAACTTTTAGGTTATTTTTATGTCCTTACCATCAAGTCTGATATGTTGATCTTTGAATCTTATTTTTCTTAACCTTCGAGTCTGATGCATATTGATAATTAGATCTTATGTTTTAACCTTTGAGTCTGATATGTGATGATTTATGGGTCTATGCTTTTTAGACTTTTGAGTCTGATGTGTGTGAGGCCTTCATGGTTCTGAGGGCTTAGGTGGTCCACTTAATACTTTGTTATATTAAATTAATGGCAAAAAAAATCATAACTTAAATGATTTCATAATAATGAAGGACAAAATTGATTTCATTATGAATTATGTTTTGAATTGTGCAAGACATGTAAGAATAATGTGTTATTTCATGATACATAATGTTATGATTCTAATCATGTTTTATTATATACACATCAAGTATGATTTATGTATATCATGTGAATATTGTAATATTAATGAATGGATATAATAATGTATAATGTTTATGGCATAGTTCTTATATTTTTTTATTGCACCACTAATATATTGCTTATCACATCATTTGTATTTGCAATGCATAGGTTAAGAGACAATTTCAGCTAAAGGCCTCGGATCACCAAGTTATTAAGAGAAAGAAGATTCCTTTAATTTATTTTGCATATGTACTTCAAAATCTTGTGATGTATAGATAGTAAGCACTCATATGATGTAATTTTTAAGAAAATAGGCCTAAGTTAGTTGTAAATGTCAATTTATGGATTTTAAAAGTCTACAAATTATTTTAAAGTTAATTTTTGAACTATGTTGATTCCATGTTCCTATAATTGATGTATGATTTGTGAAGTTGTGTTCCTAGATGATTTGGGTTGATCAGAGGGATCACATGAGATGAGGATTGATATAAAAGTCTCTATAGAAGTGATTTTCATGTTGTAGTTTACAATTCACATTTGGGATAGTATCCTAGTATAGTCATTATGCTATCGAATTTTTGACATGAGGATTTCTAAATGTGAAATGTAACTAGTTTTTGATAAATCATTGCAAACCTATACTTTTATAAAGTGAGCATTTTGTTTAAAAATGATTTAAGCATGGTTATAAAGAATTATAAGGTTGTGAGTTTGGTAATGCATTTGTGTGCACATTTCTTAATAGAGTCCAACAACTAGATTAGGTAAAATAAGTCACATTTGATGGTATTAGAGCTTCAGTTTATGGATTCCTAGGCAACATATGAGTGCATTAGGTTGTGTTTATACATCACAAAATTTATGTTATCAAGGCTTATGAATTTTTCTCTTATTTATAGGTAAGATGAGCGATCATGCACCGCACCTTTATGAGAAAGTCAAGGGTTAAGCTTCCATGTCTATGGGATTGTATCTGTATCTAGTAATGCAGTGAGGCAAGAATCTTCTATAGCTTAAGTGCTATCAATGTTTTCACAAGAGATGGTATAACTTTTGAGATAAGCTACAATCATTGCTCTACCACTAGCACAATAGCTAAAGGTTCCCTTAGCTCTCTAGAAGACTTATCTTCGGATGGTAAAGAAGATGGGACCTAAAGATTTCAAGGGAGAGGATACTGTGGAGCTTGGGAAAGTAGAATATGAGCTATACAGGACAAATAAAATTATGAGAAAGATGTGATGTACCCTAGAAAAAAAGGTTATATGTGCCACATCTTTGCTCCAAAAAGAAGCATCTAAGTGGTGGGAAGATCTTATCGAGCATAAGATAGAGGAAGAGTAGATATGGGACTTTTTCTTGTCAAAGTTTCATAATAAGTTTATCATAGAAGATTATCGTAACAACAAGAGATAATAGATCATAGATCTATAGTAGGAGCATAAGTCTATTAAAAAGTATGAGAAGGACTTTGGTATGTTGACTCAGTATGCTAAAGACTCTATTTGCATTGAAGTAGATAAGTGCAAGAGATTTAAGAAGGGATTACATGCAAACATAAAGTCATAGGTAGTTCTTATGAATATCAAATACTTCTCGAAGCTTATATCAATTTGTTGAACTATTAAGAGAGTACATAAAGAGAAGAGGGAGTTTTATTAGAAGAAGTAGACTTTGGTCAGGGGGCTTTTAGTGTAGCTCAGTGGTTTGATAAAAATTTCAATTTGAGTAAGTTTGGTGCAACACAACGTACACAAAAAAGTGACAGTCTCAAAAGATAGTGCATCATAACAAGGGAAGGCTGGACAATAATCTTAGGCTACCAATATACCAGTATTTATAGCCAAGATTAGCTAGATACCTAAGTGTCCGACTTGCCACAAGAGACATCAAGAAGAGTGTTAGAAGCTAAAGTTTGGAGTGTATTTTTCATGTTGGTCATCATATCATTTCTATAGAGATTATCTAAAGAGAGTTAATACCGGATAGGGATCTATATATGTTTTAACCAGAGGCCAAAAGAGAGAGTGAGCGTAGAGAGCAGAGGGAGCTCAAAGGGATAGATCAAAGTCTAGAGCTGAGAACAGAGCACTTACCAAGCAGTATGCTATTAAAGTAAAAGAGGTGGTAGATGCACTAGATGCCATTACTAATACTTTTCTTCTTTTTGACTGACCTATTATGGCTATGATAAATCTTGAGTTTGCATATTTGTATATATGCATACCATGAGCATAAGAGCAAGGGTTAGATTTTGAGTTTCTTGACCTAGAGATTATGGTTAGCAAACCTATAGATCATTATGTCATAGTTAATAAGGTTTACAAACTGTCATTCGATGGTTTAAAGGCACAAGTTTTTGGCTGATCTCATTGAGTTACTATTTAATTAATTTGACTTGATATTATGCATGGATTGGTTATCCAAATATCAAGCAATATTGGATTGCAAGTTAAAGAGGATATCTCTTAAGGCTCAAGATTAGGCTATGATCATAGTTGTGGGCAAGAGGATAGACTTTTTATCTAAATTCATATCAGTTGTGAGAATAAGGCGTATGTTAAAGAAGGGTTGACAAGACTTCTTGGCTCATGTGTTTGGTACTTGCAGATGTGAGCCATATGCTAGTAATATACTAGTAGTGTGATAGTTTATGGATATTTTTCCTGAAGAGTTGCCCATGTTGCCACTAGAATAGGAACATAAATTAAGTATTGAGGTTTTACCTAGCATTACTCTAGTATTAATAGCCCCATATCAGATGGCTCTGACTGAGATAAAAGAGTTGAAGATTCAACTTTAAAAGTTGCTTGATAAAGGCTTTATAGGACTGAGAATTATGCATGAAGAAAGTTATAATGTGTGATGAATTCATGCATGAGTATGTTTAATATCAAGCATGATATGGATAATGCATGATTAAATGTGTATTTATAGTTATGAGGAATTGTGTTGATAGGTGTAATAAAGAAATATAGATAGTTGGGTAATCCATGATTGATTGGACAAAAGGTCAATAGTTATGGCCGTAATGCCTTTAAGGTAATTATGAGCATATTGTAACATGATGAATGTCATGATATGGTAATGTATTGAATGAATAATTACAATGCTTGATGTAAAGAATTTAATAATGCATGAATTGATCCTTATGTTCCATATATTAAATTTATTTGCTAGGCTTATAATGTTTGATCATTATGTTAATGTAATGCATGTAGCACTGCAAGATGTCATAATTGTGTATGATTTTGGGTATGTTTGGGTTGATGTCTAAAATTTCTTATGCTATCTGGGTTGAAGCATTTGTATGATATGATGATGTTCGGTTATGAGTTCATAGATATATGGCTTTATTACTTGTCATTTTTACATGTAATGTGGCAATAAATCATGGTTAATAATATTTTAAACTGATGATATTGCTTTTACTAGTTTAGTCATTACTTGGTTAAATAATTTCAATTAAAAGCTACTATAAGAAAATGTAATATGGTGAAACTAAAAATAAATGGTTAGTAGGCCATACAAGTAAACAAACTAGTTAGATAGGTTAACTAGTTAGGTAGGAGTTATTGAAGTTGATATGGTACTTTAATACCTTCATATCCTTTGAGTTGTGATGCATGAACCTTAGCTTTTTTTTTGTCATGACTTTTAAGTCCGATGTGTGTTGATCATTAGATCTTATGTTCTAACCTTTGGGTCTGATGTGTGATGACCTATAGGTTTTTGCTTTGCTATCCTTTGAGTCTAATGCTTGTGTGGCTTACATAGTTTCGAAGGCCTAGATGGTCCACTTGATGCTCTGTTATCCATAGGGTTTATATTTTCTTGGCTATAGGCATAATCAATGGTGTAAAATTAATGGAAAAATAAAAAGCCATAGCTTAAATAATTTTATAATGAAGAAGGAAAAAATGGAGCTCTTGATGCATTATATTTTTTATTATGCATGAGATGTATGAATAATGCATGATATCAAATCACGTAATGTTATGATTCTAATCATGTTTTACTATGTACACTGTAAGTATGAATTATGTGTATCATTTGATTAATGGATATAATAATCTATAACATTTATTGCATAATTCATAAGTTATTTTAATTACACCTCTATGCTATTGCTTAGCATATCGTTTGTTTTTTCCATGCATAGGTAAGGGGACAATTTGAGCTAAAAGCCTCAAATCACTAAGATATCAAGAGAATGAAGATTTGTTTGGTATATTTTGTATATTTATATCAAAATCATGTGATGTATGGGTAGTAAGCACCCATAAGATGTAATTTTTAGGAAAATGGTCCTAAGTTAGATGTAAATGTCAGTTTGTGGATTTTAAAAGTGTATAAATTATTTCATAGTTCATTTTTGAACTGTGTTGATTGCATGCTATAATAAATGACGCATGATATGTGATGTTGTGTTGGTTAATGATTTAGGGTGATTAAGAGAATCACAGGAGATGAAGATGACATGAAAATTCCTATATGGTACTATTCACATTTGTGATTGTTTCTTGGAATAGCCGTTATGCCTGAATTATCACCATGAGGATTTCTAAATGTGGAATGTAACTAGTTTTTCAAAAATTTTTGCAGACCCATATTTTTATAAAGAATTTTATTCAAAAATGATTAAAGTATCGTTGTAAGGAGTTATTAGGCTATGAGCTCAGTAACGCATTTGTGTGTGCATTCCTTATTCGGGTCAGCCAACTAGATCGAGTAAGGAGTGTCATAGTTTGTTCATGCCTTTTGGGTATTGTTACAAGTGATTTTTTGGGACCTTAGGAATTTTTTTATTAAGGCTTTAAAGAGGGATTAAAAGGGTTAAGATGTAGCACCCGTGAGTCAAGGCTTCATGAATAGTACCTCCGAGGCTCAAAAAGTGTGCTCGAAGTGTCGAGTCATCTTTGCGAGGCTCGAGGTAATATATACTAATTATGAAACTTTAAAAGGCATGAAAATGATGAAAATGACTTAATTTAAACATTTAACAGAACCAATAAATTATTTTAGGCCAAAATGTAGTGGACTATAGGGTCAGATGGACTTAGGCTGGGAATGACCTAGGATGTGCCTAGACAGACCTAAAAATACCATGCCCTGAAGGTCAAAAATTCCTCTTAGTCTATTGGTGAAGGATTTTTTTAAATTTTGAGATCATTTGCTGATTCTCTTAAATTTTAAGTTTTGCACATAAATTGAGGCAGTTAGCTAACAATCCTGTCAAGGGAATTTGGCCATGAAATTTTATGAGCCTCTAAATAAGCCTAATTGAGTATTTTTAAAATAAACACAACAATTTTTGGAGGTTCAATTGAATTTTTAAAATTTTCTAAAGTTTCTATAGAAATCGAGCATTTTCGGGGTGCTCGAGTGACATATGTCACCACTTGAGCATCCTTAACCACTATATATGCTTCATTTTGCCACCTAGATGTCCATTCGGCATAAACACTTCACTCACCTCCTCTTTCTCCTTTTTCTTCTTCCTCCCTCTCCCAACAGCATTTCCCTTTTCTTTCTTTTATTTCTATGGCTATTCATGCCTAATTTAGCCACTAATTGTCACCAAAAGTTCCATTTATGAGTTGCAAATTGATCCTTGAATGTTTAGAAAGTAATAAGCAATCATAGAAAGAAAAATCAAAGAATCCTTAAGTGTACATAGAGGGAGTTTGAGAAACCAATTCCAAGAGTAAGTATTCTTTCTTTAATTTTAAAATTTTTCTAAGGGGATTTCATCACTCTAAAACCACTAATACTCATAGAATTTAAATTGGATGGCTTTGGTAATTTTTGGGGAATTTTCTATGTATTGTTGTGATATGTAGGTGCAAAGGAAACACATAATGAACTAAGGGTTTAAAGCTTCTAAAGTGGGAGCAAAAGTTAGAAATTAAGAAAGGTACATGAATTTAATGTATTTGAATCATGCTAATTATAGTTTGTGTAACTTGTATAGAAATAGTGTATAAAACTTAGGATAATCAAGGCTAAAGTATGTGTAATTGTAAGTTAAGCTTGTGTTAATGCTTATTATGTGTGATATGAATGATTTGAGGGGTTAATTAGTCAAAAGAATGAATGGAAGGGTGTTAAAGGCATGTTAGTTGAGAGATGTGTGTGTGTGCATGATAGGTGTATGGCTTGAATTAGATAGAAATGTGGTGGTTTTTAATGTGTTTGATATGGAAAGGTATGATTTGTGTTTGTGTATTATGGGAAAAGGAAACATTGGTAATGTTGTATTAAGTGGCTGAAAGGTTTCTTAGGTTGCCTTAGGTTGCAAGGTATGTATATGGCATAGTGGCATGAGACATTATAAGGGAATTAGGATGTTTGGAATGGCATTATAGGTGTATGTGGTGAATTTGGTGGAAGAGTGCTTGTAGGCATGATTTCTTAGTGTGGTCGAGGCATTTACATGGCATATCAAGGCTTGGTGTCTATGTTATGTGATATATGTGTGTGTGTGTGTGTGTGTGTGTATGCTTCAATAATGTTAATGTATGTGTATGTGTTGATGAATGTGAAAGAAGGCATGAATATAGCCCTTAACAAGCTTTAGCCGAGAGGTATATGAGGTGAATTTGGCATGATGCATATGTTATTACATGACATTTTAGGCACTGAATGTGTAATGTGAACTTGGCATGAAATATGTAAACATGTGTGAGTAATTAGGCATGAAAATGTATAAATTTTTGGTAATAAGTATGGTTGGAATGGAGTTAGAAAAATGGCTTAAAAATGGATTGAAATGATATAGTAAAATGGACCTAAAAATAAGACCTTAAGTGGCATATAACTTTGCCTAAATTTTAAACATTTTGTGTGATTGATGTGAAATGGATTTGAGGCCACTTTTATGGCCATTCACAATGTGTAATTAAGTACAGCTTTAAGCCTATGGCAATGGATAAAAATGGGTGCAATTGGCACACAGAAATGACATGAAATCGATATATTTTGGACCCATAATTGCATACACAGCATAAAAATGACCTATAACTATCTAGGAAAATGACCTAAAAACTTATGCACTATAAATGGCTTTGAACATAAACATAAATGGACTTAAAATAATGGCTCAGATTAGACTTAAAGTGGACTTAATTGTGCATAAGAAAGTGACCTAAAATGCCTTAGAAAAATACATATGCAATTGTCCGATAGGACCAAAAGTGACTTTTAACTATTCAGGTCAAATTTTGACTTTTAAAATAAATTCATAACCATCTATTTTTCATTTGTAAATATTATAAGGTGTTATTCAGTAAATAAATAGACATAAAATAAGGTTAGATGGCCTATTATTTAGACACCCATTAGATTGATTGATATACCAACTTAGGGATTTGCAGCTACTAGATATTTACTGATGATTTTTTGGATATTAAGAGGTCTATGGACTGATCCTTACTATCCTTTGGAAGTGTTTAATGTGGATGATTATCTGGATATTGTGGAGGTATGTCGACTGATCCCTATTATCCATTTAAGTTCCTTACTATGATTTTTGGATATTTAAAGGTCTATGGATTGATTCTGCTATCTACAATATGATTAGTGGCTAATCTATTTGACATAATGGGAGGTCTATGGATTGATCCTTGTTATCTCTGGTTTGGTATTGGGAGGTTCAAGTGAACTGATCCCTACTATAAGACCAAGCTGGTGCAATGGTTAAGGTCAAAAATATGGGCCACAACATAGTTTTTAGTTCCCTCTTAGTCCAGTGTTTTTAGTGTAGTCTTTCTAGTTATGCATAAATTAACTTAAAATCAAAGATGAAATTGATTGGTAATAAATAGAATGAAGATATTTAACAAAATGTTCACAGTCGCATTATGGTAATTATTGGAAAAAAGTGGCTAGTCACATAAATTGCATGAATTAACTAATATACCATCCACACATTGCTTATTTATTGTCATATTGTCATTGCATGTGAACCATTGCATATGACATGTTTTATATACATTAAATTCACCACTGAGTTTTTTACTGAACATACTAGTGTTTTGGTGCACAGGTTACAAAGGTAAGCAGTCTAGCCTCAAAGATCATGCAGTGTAGCAGTATAGATTTTAAAGGGTGCCTAGAAGTCTTTTCTTTATTTCATTAATTAGCACTTATGTAAACACCATAGGTTATGGTTTTAGCATGCTTAGAGGAAGCTTGGGTTAGTATATACATAGTAAAAGGGTAGATGTGATGTACATAACTATTTGTTCACCAGAATAGCTTGCTTTTATGGTTTTTGATAATTGTGGGCTTGAGGCCCTGTGTGATTGTGATATGTTATTGATGTGTGATAAGATTGTTAGAGGGTAGCAGAAGGGTCCAAGAGAAGGTGTTAGGTTGATACTAATATTATAGAAGTGCTTTTATAGGTGAAAAAATTTTGGAATGTCATTCGAGTTGCCATTTTGCTGCCTAATTTTTTGTAGCATGCAAAGTGTCTATTAAATGGGTTTTTTAGTCTTATTATACCTCATCTAAAAATGTTTAAGTGATAAACTAAAGAGTTAAGAAATATTTGATAAAGTTTTAAAATAGTCTATAAGTGTTAAGGAGTTCAGACCTAAAGCAATTTTAGGATAGGTGACGTGGTATGAAGTGCATCGCCTATCGGATTTCTTAAGAAGTTCGATAAGGGGTGTCACATTAAGTGGTATTAGAGCATAGGTTATATATTTCTAGGTGTCTTACATGAGTGCCAATGTCTAGGGTTGTTTCTTTCTAAATTGCTACACTACTAAGAGGCTAACGAGCTTCATTTCTTTTGTAGTTGCTTAAGATGAGTGATTAGATACTTGAAGATTGGGAAGAGGAAATGGTTAGTTATGCTTGTACAATAGTTCAGGGGGGCACTAGTAGTGCAACCATACTAGAACCTAGTAACGCTACACAGTAGCAATAGCCACAAGCATAGCCAGAGACTTGATAACCCTTAGTACCGTTACAGTAGATAGTAGGTCTACTTAGACATACTTCTATATCTATTATTCCACCTCCTCCACCAACTCTAGTACCTCCTCCACCATTAGCTCCTTTACAAAAGACACCTTTAGAGAGGATTAAAAAGATATGAGCTATAGATTTTTTGGGTACAAAGGAGGATGATGTAGTATGAGCAAAGTAGTGGTTAGAGAGAACCTTCAAAATCCTAGAACAGCTAAAGTGTTTAGAGGAAGAAAGCTTGAAGTGTATAACTTCTCTCCTTTATGAAGAAGCATTTCATTAGTGGGATACTATTAAAAAGAGAAAGGCTATAACAAATCTCACTCGAGAGTTCTTCTTTACAGAGTTCAAATAAAGATATATTTTAGACTCATACAAGGATAAGAACAAAGAGGAGTTCCTGGATCCGAGATAGGGTAGAAGGACAATATTAGAGTATAAGAAGGATTTCACTAGATTGATAAGATATGCTAAAGAGTTTATTCCTAATGAAAAGGAGAAATGTAAGAGATTTTCAAAGGGTTTGAATGTACAACTAAGGATACAGATAGCTAACCCAAGGGTTATAGATTTTGTAGTCTTAGTAGCATCTACATATGATATGGAAGAGACGGTATAGGAGAAAAGAGATTTCTTTCAGAGGAAGACACAATTCACTACTTGGCAGTCTAGTGTAACCCCATGTCCTAGTAAGAGAAGAAAAGAAGTGTAGTCTCAGTCTCAGTCAGTGCACCAGGCACAATGGTAAACTCAATCTCAGAGGTTTGGGTAGGCTTCTATTGTTATAGCTCGACCACCTCTATAAACCACTAATGCTTTAGGGCCAGTAGGTAATAGGAATCAGCCTTTAACTTGCAATACTTTCTACAAGAGACATTGGGGCAATGCTAGTTGAGTAGAAATGGAGAATGCTTTACTTATACTACCTGAGATCATTATTCGAGAGACTGTCCTCAGAGACAACTAAAGGGTGTCCGCAATTAGGCATCTGTAGCAACATCTCATAATAGAGGGTAGAGGTAGGGCAAAGGGAATCAACCTAGTGCTAGTTAAGGGATAGGATTAGAAGCCTGTGTAGTAGTGAGACAATATGCTGTTAGGGCTCACGAAGAAGCAACAACCCCAAATGTCATTATTAGTATGTTTCACTTATTAGATATTCTAGTTTTGGCATTGATAGACCTAGGATCTAAACATTCTTATGTATGCACCACACAAACACATGGTAGAGGATTAAAATCTGAGCATTTAAACATAGACATTCAACTCAATAATCTTATACGATAGAGTGTGAATGTGAACTGACTGTATAGGTAGTGTCCCTTAGTAATTTAGGAATGCAGTTTTCTTATGGATTTGATTGAGTTACCTTTCTATGAATTTGATGTGATTTTAGGAATGGATTAGTTGTCTAAACATTGAGCTATAATGGATTGTAAACATAAGAAGCTGACCCTCTAGACTATAGAGGGATAGGCAATGATAGTTGTGGTTATGAGAAACCTCCCAGATAATCTCATCTCAACAATTACAATAAGAAAACTCATTCATAAAGGGTGTGAAGCCTACCTAGCACATGTCATTGACACCAACACCTCCACCTTAATTCCTAAATAGATCCTAATAGTTTTTGAATTTCCTGATGTGTTTCTTGATAAGTTGCTAGGGTTATCTCTATAGGGAGGGCTTGATTTTGAGATTGAGGTGTATCCTAGTATAACTCTTGTGTCCATTACCCACTATAGAATGGCACCTGCTGAGTTGAAAGAATTGAAGGTATAGCTATAGGATCTAATGGACAAAGGGTTTATTAGACCTAGTACTTCACCTTAGGGAGCCTATGTTTTGTTTGTGAAAAAGAAAGATGGGTCACTTCAATTGTGCACTGATTATAAATAGCTGAATAAAGTGATAGTGAAGAATAAATATCCCTTACTAAGAATAGAAGATCTTTTTGACTAGTTGAGAGGTGCAATTTTATTTTCCAAAATTGATTTAAGATTTGGGTATCACCAGTTGAGAATTAAAAAAGTTGATATTCCTAAAACTGATTTTAAGACTCGATATGGGCATTATGAGTTCTTAGTGATGCCATTTGGGCTCACTAAGGCCCCAGTAACTTTTATAGATCTAAGGAACAGAGTGTTTCAACCATACCTAGATCAATTTGTTAGGCTATTTATTAATGATATCCTTATGTATTCTAAGACATGAGAAGAACATGAAATACATCTTAGAGTTATGCAACAGACACTGAGGGAGAAATAGTTATATGCTAAGTTGAGTAAATGTGAATTTTAGTTGAATAAATTGGATTTTCTGTGACTTGTAGTGTCAGCAAAAGGTATTAAAGTAAACCCCAGCAAGGTCAAGGTAGTGTCAAAATGGGAACCTTCGAGAAATGTGATAGAGATACAAAGTTTTCTAGGTTTAGCTAGG
Source organism: Hura crepitans (assembly GCA_948208565.1). NCBI lineage: Eukaryota > Viridiplantae > Streptophyta > Magnoliopsida > Malpighiales > Euphorbiaceae > Hura > Hura crepitans. The sequence goes on from CANXYI011478855.1 coordinate 12,099, forward strand.
TACTATAGAAGGTTTGTGAAAGGATTTTCCATGATTGTAGCACCTAAGACAAGATTGATAAGAAAGAATGTGAAATTTGAGTAGGATGCCAGATGTTATGGAAGTTTTGACAAGTTAAAGAAGATATGGATAGAAGGTCCTATCCTAATTCAACTTGAACTTGGTAAGGACTTTGTTGAGTATAGTGATGCCTCACTTAATGGATTGGGTTGTGTATTAAGGTAGGAAGGAAAAGTAGTAGCCTATGCTTTGAGACAATTGAAACCTCATGAGAGGAACTACCATACTCAAGATTTAGAGTTAGATGCTAATGTGTTTTCTTTGAAAATTAGAGCCATTATTTCTATGGTGAAAAGTGTTATATTTACATAGACCATAAGAACCTTACATTTCTCCTTACTCAGAAAGAGTTGAACCTGAGGCAAAAAAGGTAGTTAGAACTAATTAAAGATTATGATTGTTTAATAGATTACCACCTAGGGAAAGCTAATATGGTAGCAGATGCTTTGATCAAAAAGTTTATGGTAACTTTGAAAGCCATGAATGCTAGATTGTAGTAGATAGAGGAAGAGCCATGCTAGTAGAACTTCAGATTAAACAAGATTTTAGGCAACAGATTAAGGAAGCTTAGGCAAAGGATGAACAATTAAGATAGATTGTGAGTAAATTCAAATAGGAAAAGGCAATAAGATTTGAATTAAGTGAAAGAGGTTGTATGCATTATCAATGCAAGTTATGTATACCTAGTACAAATGACCTATGGTTATAGATACTGAAGAAGGCACATGAAGCTCCTTATTTTATGTACTATAGTAGTATGAAGATATGCTTAGATCTAAAGTCCTAACACTAGTGGTCAGGTACGAAGAGAGATGTAGTAGAATATATGACTAAATGTTTGACATGTTAGTAGTTGAAAGCTGAACATCAAGTTCCTTCTGGATTGTTGCATCCTATAGCAATACCAAAATGGAAGTGAGAAAAGGTGATAATAGACTTCATAATGTGATTGCCTATGACCAGGAATAAGTGTGATATTGTGTGGGTGATTGTTTATAGACTAACTAAAATGACTCACTTTATTCTTGTCGGAATGGATTACTCAATAGAAAGATTGGCCAAATTGTACATTAATAAGATTGTCAGGCTCCATGGTATACATGTAACTATTATTTCAAATAGGGATCCTCAATTTACTTCCAGATTTTGGAAGAAATTGCATTAGGCATTAGGCATAAGACTAACTTATAGTATAGCTTTTCATCCTCAGATAGATGGACAATCAGAAAGGGTGATACAAGTGTTAGAAGATATGTTGCATAGCTGTGCCATCAAATTTAAAGGTAGCTAGGACTAGTACCTATCCTTATCTAGATTTGCATATAATAATAGTTATCATGTAATTTTAGACATGAAACCTTATAAAGCACTATATGGCAGAAGATGTAGAACTCATTTGTGTTGGAGTGAAGTTGGGCAAAATAAGCTTTCAAGAGTTGACCTGATCAGAGATGCAGAACAGAAAGTTAAGGTTATCAAAGGAAGATTGAAAGCTATAATTGATAAATAAAAATCCTATGTTAAG
>CANXYI011479085.1:0-14912 GCA_948208565.1 Hura crepitans
TAAAAGGCATTTCTCTCTATATCATAATGCTTTATATATTACTTCTAATAATTTGTAATGTCTTAAACTATGTTATAACATCCCTAGTACTAAATCATAGTGTAGAGGAAACCATGAAGTGTTTATGATGTGAGATTTTTATTGCATCAAAATTTGATATACCTTAATATCCTTGATTATAGTATTGATAAGATAGGACATTGTTAATGCAGATAGATTAGCATATGTTATTATTCTTGATTGGAACAAGCAGTAGTTGTCACAAGTTATAAGTATAGAGATGCTTAGAGTTAACATGTGGATGCTTACTTAAGAAGTAAGTATATTAGAGACCCACCATGAGATCTTCACATGGATACTTAATCTTTGTCAATGAAAGTATCTCATCATATCAATGGTACAAGTATCCTTAAACTTGAGATTACTAACTATCTTAAATATGGAGTGACATACTTTGACTCTAAAGCTTTTACTTCAAATAAGAAGTATGCATGGCTAGGTTCTTTGGTATGGCATAACATATTTCAAGATAATGTGGTAATCAGTAAAGAATTCACCACTCTATATTATGGTGGGGATTTTATCTCATAGTTCTAATAAGTAATTTTTATTTAGGAATCTTTGGACAAAGTAAAATGCCATGTGTGAATAGGATTCACAAAGGGCATTTTTGGAATAAAGGTGAAATTATTAGAATAATATGTCCATGGCTTAATTATATATACTTAGTTAAGCTTTGTTATGATATAAGTCTATACTCTAAATTGGACGAGATAAAAGTCGGTGAAAGGAGTTTATTGCATCATAATTATATATGGAAGGGTTATATTTTATTGCATCATAATTGTATATAAAAGCGTTATGTCAAACCACTCAACTTTTTAATACTTAGGTAGTGATGATACATGGCTAGTACCTCTCTTGATTTGTATACAAGTGTTATATCAATTAGGCAATTGATATTGATTCAAAAAGATTAAATCTATAGAGTCCTAATTAGATTAGGACTCTAATTCACTATGTACTACCAATCTATTTTGGAAACCCATAAGGTCACACACGTAAAAAAAGTTTAAGGAAGATTGAATGAGATTGAATATTCTAATGATATAAGATATCATTGAAAGATGAATTAAGAAGAACAAATAAGCAAATGGGCTTAGGGCCCATTTGCAAATGAGAAGTCTAGAAAATTAGGGTTTTTGGAATTGGTCCTTGTTGAGTCAAAACTTTAATTATTCTTACGTCTAATTTTATAAGGACTTTTAAATGGTTTAAAAAGACTTAAATCAAAGTAATTATTCATTTAAAATGTGGCCTAGGAGTGCCATATAGGATTAATGAAATTGAGGCTAAAGCAAATTGCACATAACCCCATTAAAAGGCTTATGTACATAGGAGAAAAAGGAGCCCAATTGGTGGGTCCATTTTGATCCTACTTAGGGCTGATTTTTAGTGTCAAAATTTGACCTAAAAATGGTCCATATAAAATATATATAACCCTTATAGCTATATCCACCATAGGCATATTTTTTGTAGCAAAAATTGCCACATAAAATAATTGAAAATACATAAATTTCTTCTTCTTCATTCATTCACTTGAAAATCCTACTAGCACCTAGATTTTCAAGTTTCTCTCTTCTAAGAACTTTTTTTATGTGGATTACTTAGGAGGTGTGCCCAACTGAGGATCACTATTTATTGTGACAACCTGATGAGAATAGTGAAAGAAAGGAAAGCTGCATATTAGAATCGCATAGAGAATTTATGGTAAATTCTTATTCTGTGATTTCCTCTAATATAAATCATTTTGTTTTTAATTTTTTTGTTATTCCAACCTTTATTGGGGTTTCATGGATGTATTATTTCCACTATGCATGAGTTGATGGAAACTAACATATGTTTGGTGTGATGACTAGTTATTGACTAGGACCAATGTGATTAATCATAATACATGTATTATTTTATTTTAGTAAATTGGCTTACGTGCTTACCCATTCTCTCTAATTCTATTGCATTTCTCTTCTCATTTAATTTCCTTTGCTTGTAATATGAGGTTTTATTTATAATGATATTATGTAATTAGATTACATAAGATTATAATAGGGAAGAAGAAATGTAAGGAGTGAGGAGAAGAAGGTCAAAGAAAAAAGGACCAATGAAGATATGGTTAGAGTAGTTCTAATTATTTCATTTTTTTGGATTTGTAATTCATGCATACCACTTAAGGTTTAGCCCAAATTGATTTCTTCTAGCTCACAAAATCAATGTAGTAAAAATCCATTACTAGATCATATATTTAATAGGACTAAATGTCTATACAAGATTTAATAAGATTAAATATGCAAGTGCATGCCAAAGCATGCCCTAACCATGCATTATGAGATTTATAAGGAATAAATCCATCAATTAATATTAAGACAAGTAGGCCTTTATTAACATAGGTTTAACTATAGTCCTCTTTAGTATTAAATTGTTGAGCATACCTGAGTCTATGCCACATTGAATATGTTTAATTTATATTAATGGGTCTATCTAAACTGGTCCATTAGTTTATTGGGCATACTTAAGGCAAATGGACTAGAGGCAAGATTAGGGAAATCTATATGAGATACACATGCACTAGGAGTTAGTGACCCAATGATCAATAGTTGAATTAGATGTTATTAGCATGATATGCCTACATTTGATTTATAGGTTGGTTTTATTGGGCATACCAAAGGTTTGACCTTAACAAAGATGGATATTGACCCATTAGGGAAACCAATAAGTTTTTTCAGATCAATAGTAAGGGTTATTGGTTCACAATATAATAGTGAGAAAAAATGTATTTAATTAAAGACCTAATTAATGCAATCATGTACATAATCATGTACTAACATATTTTCATTCTTCACATGTAGTATATCACTACCATAATGAGTTCATCTAATGTTAATTTGCAATTCATACTTGAGGCCAGTAAGTTAACTAGCTCAAAACTACATATTGGCTTAAAAAACCCAAAATAGTTTTGAGGACTGAAAAATTAGCTTATGTCATTGAAAAGTTGGTTCCCAATGTCTTTACTAATGAGCAACAAGTATATCTAAAGCACATAAAGGACATGGAGGTCACTAATACATCATACTAGCATCAATGTCTTATAAGCTATAAAAGCAGCACGAGCATATGAATGATCTAACCACACTATTCCACCTCAAAAAACTATTTAAGAAGTGAAGTAGGAATAAAAGACATGAGATATTAGAAGCCCTATTTAATTGTAGAATGGTAGAGGGGATTTCTACCATCTAGCATTGACTGAAGATGAACAGGTACATTAAGTGACTAGCTAGCTTGGGTTTATAATGGTTACAAATTTAAATATATACTTAATTTTACAAATTTACCTAATAGTTATGCAATTTTTATGCTTAACTATTAAATGAATAAGATTACTTCTTCCATTCTTAAGCTAGTAAACATGCTTAGGGCTATTGAGGATGTTGTTGAGAAATAAAATCCTAAAATAATTATTATTGTTAGTTCTTCTACTTTTAAGGATTATAAGAAGAATAAGAAAAAAAGAAGAAGAAGGTAACTAGTGCCTAAGGTGGGGTTAGCAAGAGGAAAGGGAAAAAACCAATTGTTTCCTTTCCTACTATTGGAAAGTATACTACCTCAAAGGTATGTTCTTCCATTACAGAAAGACTAAGCATTGAAAGCACAACTATAAAGCCTTTGTAACATTCCTTACCCAATCTCAAAATAGAATCTAATAGGAGCATGTTGCAACTCATATCTAAGACCTACATATCACATTAACCATAACAACATATATACATATGGACTATAAAAAAATCATTTGTCATTAATAAAAAGAATTTTATTTTTAGAGAAAAACTTTCATGTTAAGTGAAGAAAACATTTCATAAAGTATTACAATGTTTTGTTTACTATAAAAGAATGTCATAAGCAAAAATATTGTATTAATAATTTTGACAGCATAATAATAGTCCAAGTACTAACCAAAAATTTTAAAACCTATGAAAAGGTATAATAGTTTAATCATATGCTAAATTCCCATACATGTCTCATGGAACTCAAATCCAACAATTTGAAATTTTCATTATTAATTATTATAACTCAATATGTTATGGAAAAATATAATTTGCATATATAATTTACTATATACACACTATAATGCCTGCGAAACTCAGTTTCATGAACAGTACTTTCAAGCCATGAATAGTGTCTTTGAGAAGTCGAGGCACTGTACGATGGCTAAAAAGGTTAGTATTACTTATAAAACTTTGATGGGCTAAAAAATGATGAAAATGAAATAATTAAAAAACTTAGTAGAACTAATAAATCATAGTGTGCTAAGACTTAGTGTATAGTGACCTTGCTTTGGTTTGGGCTGTGAATGGTCTGGGATGTACCTAGATGACCTAAAACTGGCATACCTTGAAGGTCAAAAATTCTAATGAGTATATTGGGGAAAGAATTTTACTATTCTGAGGTCATATGATATTTATTAAGAATTTTTAGATTTCGTAAGTGAATAGTAACCTAGCTTGCTAATAGAATTTTGACCAAAAATTTTACGAGGCCTTTAATGGGCATAATCGAGGAATTATGCCACTAAAATCATGATTTTTAAAGGTGTTGAAATTTTATTGTGAATTTTTGAAGTTTAAAAGTAAATCAAGATGAATTGGGCTGCTAGATCGCTACATGTCATGATCCGAGCCATCCACACGTTAAGTATAAATGGCCTAGCACATGTGGGAGTGCCACATGTGCCAAGCCATTATCTTTTCCCTATTTTTTCCACTTGGCTGATGCCATCACCAAGTTCTCTCTCTTCTCTTTTTTCTTCTTTTTCTCTCTTAATTCTCACCCAAAAATATCAAATTATATATCAAAATTAGCCTCTATAATCTAAAGATTCTATTTCAAGTGATAGAATTCAAAAATAAAGTGTTGGGAAGAAGATATGAAGACTTAGTGAATAGTGTCACCATATTGACTAAGTGTTCTAAATAAAATTTTTATTTTATTTTTGGATTCTAGGGAGTGTTCTAAGATTTCCTATGTTAGTAGAATTTCATTTGGAGCATTATAGGATTTTTAGGACTTTTTCTAAAGTGCCAAATGTGTATTTGTAAGAAAAGGTAAAATAAGAAACAAGGTAATTCTAAGCCCTAAAGTGGAGAAGAAGGGTATTAAAACACCCATAGGGATGTGAATTTGAATAAAATTTATGTATGTGCATTGATGTGCATGAAAATACATGAGTTTGGTGTATGGAAGTGTGAATTTTACATGTAAGTTTATGTATTAATGACACATAAATAATGTACACTATTGATAGACTTATAAGAAATATAATTATGTGATAAATTGAATGGAAATGAATATGTAAGTTAGTGTACATGAAGTGGCCAAATGGTGTCATTTTAGTATGTGTAAATATGTTTGAGTAATTAATGCATTAATGGCATAAATTGAGGTAAAAATGGACATTAAATGTGTATGTATGATAAAATGGAAAATACTTAATGAAAATGCTTTAAACGTCATGATTATGTGATGTGAAATGACAAGCACATATAGATGTCCAAATGATGCTTTTTATGTTGAAATGTGATATGAAATAGAAAGTAATAGATGTAAGTGAAATTGATAAAACAAATGAATGACTATGCATATGGAAAAGTGATTATGAAAATCGTATAAATATTAAATTGAGAATAATGGTCATAAAGTGACCAAATGAATAGTAAATGACATATAAACTTGATGAATGACCTATAACTAAATGATAAAATAAAAAAATGTGAATAATGGCCTGTATAGTTAAACGCCCATTAGATGGGGTAATCGGTCAACTAGGGAATAAAATAGCTACTAGGTTTTATCTTTTAGGCCATTACTTGTGTTTTTATTTATAAGGGTAGGTGTAGCAACAAAGGTTCTATTATTGAGCCTTGTATATCAGGTCTAGGGAGGTCCCATAAGGTTAATCCTTGCTACCCATTATTGTGGATTTGGGAGGTCTATGGGACTGATCCCAAAATCCACCATTGTGATGTTGATGATTGTATATTGGGAGGTTATTTTTGGACTGATCCTTAATAAACTGATATTATGTGGTTTTACGGAGCTCATCCCTGCTATCAGGTGGCTATAGGTAGGTGTAACTATCGAGGACTAAAATATGGCCCACTACACTATTTTCATTCCATTGTCTAATGTCTTTAGATGTAGTCTTTCAATATAGGCCAAGTTGTGAATTAATGCATATTGTGAATTAATCTATGAAATGAAACAATCCTATGAAATGAATAGTGAAATAATTGTAAGAATGAAAATGTGAATGTTTGAATAATTTGCATTAATGTATTTTTGTAATTATAAGTCTACGTATGCTTAAGTGTGGTACATGCTTATCTTTATCAAATTCACCACTAAGTTATACTCAGCATATCAGTGTTCTTATACATAGGTAGTGGATTGTAATACCCTGAAAAACCTCAAATTTATAATTAATATGTATCGGGTTGTGTAAAGTAATCTAGAAAGCTAGGATATGTTGACATTACCATATGAAAGTACAAATTATAATATAATTTTGGGCAAAATTTGAAACAAAAATGAATTTTTAAAGATGCTTAAAAGTAAGGTTAAAGTTTTCACTGTAGTATCCGTGAATAGTACCTTAGTTAAAGCTGAGTGAAAAAATATTTTATCTTTGCTCAAATGGACTCGAGATTAGTACAATCTAACACTAAAAAATTTTAATTAGTTTAATAAAACTAGAATCATAATTTTTTGAGCCTATGAAGTATTTTTTCAAGAATCACGTAACAGTGAAAGTTACAATTTTAATTAATTTTTGAGCTAATTTTTTAGGTATGTGTAGCATGATGAGTGCGTGTAAGACCTGAGAAGTTATCATTTTGTGAATAGTTCTCTTGAGCACTGTATGGTGTCGACAATATAGTGACCAAAGGGGGTATTGGTCAAATGAACTTTGACTGACTAGAAAATGAAGAAATTGAATATCATTAAAAATTTTAGCAAAACTAATAAATCATTTTGTGTTAAGAACTAGTGAATAGTAACTTCAATTAAGGTTGTGTTAGGATAGCTTCGAAAAGTGCACGAATGGACCTAAAAATAGCACAACTTGAAGCTAAAAAATTCAATGAGTTCATTGGTGAATGAATTTTAATATTCTGAGGTCATTTGATAATTATTCAGAATTTTTGAATTATGTGAACGAATAGTAACCCTAGCTCTTAAAGGAATTTTGACTTGAAATTTTATGAAGCTCTTAATGGGCATAATCAAGACTTTTTGGCACTAGAATCATGATTTTTAGAGGTCGAAAGAAATTATTTTGAATTTTTAAAGTTTAAAGGAAAACTAGGTTAAAATAAACCATTGGATCGACACATGGTGTGATCTTAGCCATCCACCCTCTTAATATAAAAAGGCCTAGCACATGTAGGGGTGCCATATGTGCCAAGCTGAGCCATCCTCCTCCTCCCACCTCCCATGGCCGACACCATTCCATTTAATCTTTCCCTCTAATTTTTCTTCCTTTCTTTCTCTTTATACCACTAAATCCCAAAACCCATATATGGTTTTTGAGCTCCATGATATTTGAAAGCCAATCCAAGTGACAAATATGAGAAATAAAGCATAAAAAGTGAGATATGAGCACTTAATTAATAGTGCCATTTTGGTAAGTTGATTTTTCCTTGTTTTTTATTTTTTTATCATGGTGTTTTGATGTGGTGATATTGCATGCGAAAAGAGACTTCAATTTGGAGTTATGTGAAATTTTGTAAGAATTTTTGAATATGAATCCCCATTATGCCATTTTGAGAAATGGTGGAGGAAGATGAAATTGATGGTTTTGGAATGGCTATAACATACTGTAAGTAAATTTAGATGAAACTTGTATTATATTTTGAAGAAATTTAGAATTGAGGCATGTACATGTGTATAGAAGTTGTCTTAGTGTATGTGTACATGGTGATTTTAAAGTAATTTGCATTCTTAGGGTATGGAAATAGAGTGGAAATATGATATAGATGTGTTTTGGATGTGAAAACTATGTGTAGGTATGTGTTGTAATTATGGCCAAATGCATGACATGTATGCCATGGCATGTGTATATGTGCATGGCAAGTGTACATGGGATACTAGAATGGTAATGTGAAGTAAGACATAAACTTGATATGAAGTTTGGAGAGGTGTATAGTTATGGATGAAAATATGATATGCATGATAGATGGAAAATGGAATATGAAATTAATATGTAAAGACATGGTAAGAACTAGGTATAATATATTATGTTAAGAATAAGTTTAAGTAATTTAAAAGATGTGTGATACTTAAGATATTATGGTAGAAATAATGTAAAAATATGGAAATGACACAATAATGTTTGATGGTATAAAATAGCATAAGTAAAGTGGTATGAGATATGGAAAAAAATTAACCAAATGAATAGTAAAAAAATGACCAAATAAATAGTATACTTATGTAAAAGGACCCGTAACTATCCCATATAAATGATAAAAAGAAATTGATCTATAACTGTGTTCTAGTGACATGAAAGTAATTTTATTTTATTAATGGTGATACAAATATTAATAAGTTGGCTATGATTTGAAATAAAGAAATGAATAAAATATTTAATTCTAGAATTACTAGTGTATGATATTACGAGATATGATAAATATATTGCAAATATCCTATCTGTGAATAAATGAATTACCATAATTTGATTAGTGAATAGTTGTTTACCTTATATATAGAAGCTAAAGTATAAATGACAATGAAATAAAAATATTCAAATGATGGAATTCTTACAATGATAGCAATGACAATACATCGGAACATAATAGAACATAATGAATAAAGAAATAGACTAAAACCTTAAGGGTGAGAAGTGAAATATTGAACATCGAGGATATGAAATCATCATTATATAAAAAGAGAAATGAAGGAAAGAGAAATGGATAATATTATGAAGAGAATGAAATATGTGCCTAAAATATAAGAAACTTGGTAAATGAGAAATTCCGTTGATAATTGCTAAACCATTATAGGAAAGAATTGGCAATATAAAGATAACACCTTTATCAAAAAGTCAAACTATGAAAAGCATAAAAAATAATTGAAAGAATGACTTAATATAGAGCTAGTAACCTCACTGAAAGTGAGCAGATGATGATATAAATGAAAGTTTATGGTAAAGATGAAATAAGGTAAATATTAACCTAATGGCTGGAAATTTATTGGATAGGTTAACCGATCAACTAGGGATTAACAACTGCTAGAGGTTAAGTCTAAATAGATTTTAGCCTGTGTGTATAGTGGGTGCAGCTGTTGAGTATTTATTTAAGCCTACACGCTCTGGGTATTGAGAGGTCTATAGATTGATCCTTACCACCCACTTGGTGATTATGGATATTAGGAGGTCCCATGGGGTTGATCCCTGTTATCCACCAGAGATACTTATTGATATGTACTAGGATATTAGGAGGTCCCATAAGGCTGATCCCTACTATCCCCTTTTGTATATATTAGGAGGTCCATAAACTAATCCCTATTATCTTCCATTCTGATATTGGGAGGTTCTAAGGCACTAATCCATGCTATCAAACAAAGAGTGTGTACAAATGTCAAGGTCTAAAATGTGGGCCATTGTACTTAATGATATCTATTTATTTGATTCTTAGACTAGGTAGGTGCAGCTTTTGAGGCCCAAAATAAGGGCCATTGCACAACATGATTTCTCTACATCTAGTAATTAGGAGTTATCCCTAAACCTTGGGATTGAAATAAAATGACTAAACGTCTAAAGAAATTTAATGGCAAACCATGAGAATACTAGTATCTTAAACCTTGATTAAGGGAATAACTTACAAGTGAAACTAGTAGAAATCAAAGATAACTATAAAAAGGTAGGCAACAAATAGGATTAATATCATAGTAAACTTTAAAGAATTTAAATGAATTACATAATTAAGACAAACACTAAAAGTGTACATATGAAAGAATTAAAAAAGGGTGAAACCACTATAAGTATCCATTAAATAAATCAAAAGAAATGAAGTGATATGTCAAATAGACTAAGTGTTAGAGAGATAAAAAGGATGAAAATGTAGGTTGGCTAAATGGTGAATAAAAGAAATTATGAAACTATCCGAATGGAATAAAGAGTGGGTTTGGTGAACAGTATAAAATAATTTAATCCTAGTAGGGCTTTGAATAAAGAGGGCCAAGAGGTAGGTAAAGACCATAGAAACATGAATTACTATTTAAGAAAGGAGGCAAAAGAATTTATAGGTACCATCAAAAGACATATTAATATGTAGATTGTAGTAGTTATAGAAAAGTCATCAATAGATAGATAGAGGGAGAAAATATAAAAAGAGCTTACAGATAGTAACTTAATTATTAATTAAATTATTATTAAATTCTTGTGAGTGATAAAGGAAAATTTTTATGATACACTGCATGTTTCCCTAAATTCACCATTGAGTGTATACACAGCGTATAAGTTGTCCGATGTGCAGGTAATAATGATAGCTAGTAGTATAAAGTGACCAGCAGTATAGTTAAAGACTATCTAAGTATGATTTTACTTTCAAATTGATATGTACATAGTGAATAGAGGCACTCATGCATGTTACTCTGGGTTATTGGGTAACATTGTAGACACGTAGTTAGAAAACTAGTAAATGGCAATAAAACTGAATCACTGCTATAGACTATAGCATGGTCTAGAAATTTACTGTAAAACCAAGCATATGAATGTCATATGCTATGAACATATACAAAGGATCATTAGTTCCATTAGTTGAAATTTTACTACTGAATAAAATAAATATTAATAAAAGTTAAATGAAAGCTGACCAAGGAAATCTTAGGATGGCAAGCCTCAATGAAGGAACATCCTTTGCCTGGTTCCTTATAAATTCGGTAGGGGGCATTATAGTGTGAATTTTTGAATTTAGTTGCATAATTTTTAGGCTTATGGATGAATTTTTATGGATTTTTAGGAGGAAAATGCCTTATGTTTTTCAAAAAGTATAAAAAGGGTCAAAAAGTAAAAATTTCTATTTTTTTCTTTTTCTTCTGCTTCTTCTCCTTATGTCACCATAGCTGGTCCCTTCCCCCATTTTTCTTTTTGATTTCTTTAATTTTATCCCAATTCTATCTGAGTGAACCTAAAATTCAAGCTTGTACGATTATGTAATGCATATTTTAGCACATGAATCAAGAAAAATTGAGAGTTTGGCACTTGAGTGAATAGTGTTATGGGTGGTTTTTGGTAAGGTTTTTCTAACTATTGATATTTTTATAATGATCTTTAGGCATTAAAAAGTCTGTTTCAAAAGTCAAAATTCAATTTCGAGTTATATTATTTTTTACAAATTTTTGAATAATTATGGTTTATATGTGTAGATTCAAATGAGAAGTGGAAGGACAAGGGTAAGGAAAAGGTGTGACATGAGCTTCTTAGGTGTCGTGCAACTCATTTATAGGTGTAATCCAAGAAATTAATGTTATTAGTTTAAAACCCTAATGAAAACGTGTATGTAAATGTGTATGTTTGTGTCATATGATTGTGTTATGTTTTGTGTTGTTATGTATTGATGTTGTGGGATCATATAAGCATGAAATTATGTTATTTTAGTGGTCGAATGAATATGGGAGTGTGTGCAATACATTATGCTCGAATGGTGTATGTGTTATGTATCGATGGCATTTTGCTCAAACTTGATGATTTGGTTAGTTTATAACGTCGTGGTGCAATGTAATATGAAAATATGATATGTTATTACTTGATCACATGTTGTATGATGTAAATGGTCATATTAGCATGTGGAGAATAAATGAGGTTTTAGGTAGGTGTTTAATAATGTTCAATAGTACTAATTTTTAATAACGTGATACGTAACATGTTTATGAGACCTTACATTGTAATTGTGTGATGTGATTACATTTGACAGCACATGATCTTGACTACAAAATAAACATGATTTCCTGTTTAGTCATTTGTTGGCTAGACATTTATAAAATGTACCTAAAATTACTAATTAATGTTGAAATTAAAAAAGAATTGGTAAATGGTCCATACTAATAAACAACTTAGAATGGATAGGTTGATCAATCAACTAGGGGTTTAGTAGCTATTAGTGCTACTTCGGTGCCTTTATGTGACCTTCGAGTACAGATGATTAGACCTATTAGTCGATGGACCTGATCTATAGATCTGATAAGTAGATAATGAGTTTGTTGATTTACTAACCTTTGGGTGTAATGAGTAGGCCTACAGTATACAGAGCTAACCTTTAGGTCTCATGTGTTTGGGCTTATGTAGTCCGTAGGACCATAGCGGTCCATGCATCCCCATTATTCAGTAAGGTTGATGTTTTCATAGATATGGGCTTAATTAAAAGAATAATGTTGGGATAGACTTGTAATTAAGCTAAACCCACTGTATATCCTATGATATGAGGGTGGACAGTGAAATGTATGTTTTTGTATGTTTATATGTTTCTGCACACATGTCGATACTGGTTTTCACATGGCATGAGATTATTTGATTATGTATACCTTGTATGCATGAATATATGTATGTGTGAAATTGAATTATACATTAATTGTTTTGATTACACCACTAAGCTTTTGCTTAGCATATCTTGTGTTCACGATGTGCAGGTACAAAGGACAGATAAGCAGGAGTCTCAAAATTGCAAGGATATCAGAAGAAGATTCTTCTTTTGGTATTGTATATGTTATGTAAATTATGTGATGTAATAGTAGTAAAGGCACTCTTGACAGGTTCTTTTGGGAAATAGGCCAAAAATTTGTAATGTAAATGTAAGTAGATATTTTAAACATATGTTTCAGATACAAAATGATGTATAATGATTTTAACTTGTATGATATATCTTCCTATTATTGTCGAAGGGAAATTTTGAGATATGATTTGTTGAGGTGATTAGAAGATAATAGTAGTGTGTTTTTTTATTGAAAGTGATATAGAACTATTTTTATAATGTAGGTTACCATTCAATTTTCATATAGTGCCCCGAAACAGCCATTATAATGCCGAATTTTTGACACATAAATTCTCAAATTTGAATTGTAGCATAACGTGAAAATTTTTTTATTAAACTATATTTTTGTATATGAAATGCTTTATTCACAATAACGTAATAGAACTTAAGTTTGAGATGTCATGTTATAAACTTTGGATAATATATGATATGTGTATTCCTTAGTCAGGTTCAACAACTTATCGGCATCTAGATTAGGTAAGGGCTATCACATTAGGTGGTATCAGAGCATGGTTTGGGTGTTCCAAAGTGTAAAAGATTAATGTTTGAGTGCCTTATGTTTATTTATACATCACATAATTTTCATAATACCAAGACTTAGATTTGTTCTTTATGCCTATAGATAAACATATGTCCATTTGCACCCTAAAATAAGGAAGGAGTGGAGAGCTATGCTCCACAAGTAAGAAGTAGAGATGCTGCTAGCAGTGAGTCTACATCTCGAAGTAGTGCTAGGTAGTTATCTTCATCAGTATAAGTTCCATCTGAGTTTTTAAGGGAGATGAGGGACCTGTTGAGACAAGCAATATTAACTCCACCTCCATTAGAACTAGTACCTCATCCTCTACCACCTATACTTTAGCTCTCTAAAAAAAATATCTTTAGAGGATTAAAAAAATGGGAGCTGAAGACTTGAAGGGTGAGAAAATAGCTGGTGCTAAGCAAACTGAGTATTGGTTAAACAAAATTGAGAGGATTATGAAACATATGAGATGTACACTAAAGGAGAAAGTTATTTATACAACTTCTTTTCTACAAGAAAAGGCTTACTAGTGGTAGGGTACCCTGATGGAGCATATTATAGAGGTAGATTAGACATGGGATTTCTTTTTAGAATAGTTTTATAAGAAATACATTCTCAAAAACTATTTAGATGATAGAAGATTAGAGTTTATGGACCTAAAATAGGGTCAGAGACTAATTGCTGAGCATAAGAAAGATTTTGCTATGTTGAGTCATTATGCAAAAGATGTGGTATCTAATGAGATTAAAAGTTTTAAGCATTTTAAGAGCAAGTTAAGTGTGGAGATTAAGCCATATATTGCTCTTTCGAAGATTAGGAACTTTACCTCACTAGTGTCAGCCTGTTACATGACAGAAAAGTGTCTAAAAGAGAGAAGATATTATTTTTAAAAAAAGATGACTACCAACTAGGGGTCAGCTTCAATGACTCAAAATTTTGAAAAGAAACTTAAAATTGATCAATTAGGTGCACAACAGTCATAGAGACGAGATCAGTTGCAGAAAGCAAATCAAGGAAATAGGAGTAAAATAGGATAGTGATTTCAGGTTGCTAGTACTCCCACATCTATGGGTTGAAGTAGCTTTATTCCATAATGTCTGACTTGTCACAAGAGGTACAAAGGTGAATGTTAGTTAACCAGATCTGGAATATGTTTTGGATGTGGAGAGATAGGTCATTTCATTAAGGGTTGCCTTAAGAAGAAAAAGAGTTAGCAAAGATCTACACCTACTTTTGGTAAAGGATACAGAAGTGATAAAGGGGATATGAAAGAGAAGTTTGAGGGTACCCAAAAAGGTAAGGAGGATAGCAAGATAGAGCATAAGGCATCTATAAGATAGTATGCCATAAAAGCACGAGAGGAGGTTAACTCGCCTGATGTGATTGCTAGTACCTTCTTTCTCTTTGACTCTCTTGCATTATCATTGATTAACCTAGGATCACCTCATTCATACATATGTAAAACACAATCAAAGAATAGGGGTTTAGATTTAGAACTGCTAAATAGGGGGATTATGGTTACTAATCCT
>CANXYI011479217.1:0-10978 GCA_948208565.1 Hura crepitans
TAGTGACTTATGTCACACCTTAACTTTTGGACTGATTTATACAAAGATAAAATGGAAAGTAGAAGAAAAATTAGGGAATGAAATAGACATATGGATTGAGTAGAGTCAATTAGTGTGAACAACTGAGCGAAAATTGACAAAAGGGTAAAAACGAAATTACATGAGAAAGTGAAAGGAAAAATAATTTTTTCATTTTTGAGTTAAAATGTATTTTAGGTAATTGTCATGTAATTTAATTTTCATTTTGATTATTTTCTTGAATATTTAATGAACGTTGTAATAGGTAGAAAATGATTTTTACATGTAGTAAATAACTAAGTCATTTTATACCTAATTAATTTGTATTTTTCTAATAAAATGGGTTTTGATTTTTTTTAATAAAAGTCACATAAAATAAAATTTATTTTCTAAAAATTGGTATGCAAGAATCAAAGTTCTCAAAATAATCAATCACTTGATTTCATGTATGTTATTTTTAATTTCAAGCATTTTATTATTTCTATAAATATGTTTTATTATTCTTTTATGTGATTGTGTGATTTTTTTTAATGCTAAACCTGCTTGAGAAAAATAATAAAATTTTAAATTTAATCTGAAATTTCACATTAACTTGAGATATAAATAAGAGTAGTGTGACACCTTTTACCTAATCCGATTGTCGAACCTGAATAGAGAGCATGCACACAAGCATAATATCCGAACTACCTTATCTTAATATATTAAAATTGTGTTTACATTTATTATTATTATTGAAATGCTTGATTTATAAAAATGTGAGTTTATAAAAACCTTTTAAAACTTAGTTGGAAGAGCAATTTGGGAATCCTCGTGCAATCTAACAACATAATGGCTCTACTAAGGCACTATCCCAAATTTTTAAAGTGACTTGCATTAAAAATAAACACTTTTATATCATTTCAAACTCAATCCACCACTTATGTGATCCTCTGATCACTCCAAATCAGTTAACAAAACAAAAATAGAATCTCAACCTTAGGAATAGATATCGTACAATCAAATTATTTTAAAACCATCTTTAATACAATTACAAAACATTGACAGCTTGAAAAATACATAATTATACATTGTAGGCCCATTTCCTCATTTTACAACATATAAGTCCTTCTAAATTTACATTGCATAATTTATATACAACAAAATATACCAAAAGACAAGCCTTGTCTTGTATATCTTGTCACCCCAAGGCTTTTAACTTAGGTTACACTTCGTAGACCTATGCATCGCAAAGAAAACATGATGCACTAAGTAACAGCTTAGTGGTGTAATCGATGCAATATGCTAAATCATATTCATTCATGCATATATAGATATTAATCATAGACATTGCAGCACATTAAATATCACATCAACATGATATTGGATATATGCATGTACAACATAAGTGTTAAGTTATAAAATCATACACAAAGTCAAACATATCTTGACATGATGCTCAATATCTATAATATGCAATTTATAGGATTTCTCGATGTACGTGTTCTTATTATTATTATTTAATTGCCCATATCAAAAAAAACAAAAATTCTATGGATAACGGGGTGAACGGCCAATATGACCTCCAAATGATCCGAAAGCTATCTACCAACGTAAGTTTGAAGACTAATCATAACATAGGCCCGTTGACCAAACATAACATAAGTCAGTAAATTGATAGCAATATAAGTCCAAAGACTAACATAGCATGTATGAGGCCATTACGACCAAAGTATGAACTTGAGGGTCTATCTACCAACGTAGGCCCGAAGATCAATATAGCATAGACCCGAAGGTTAATAAATAGCATAGGCCTATCAGCTAACATAAAAGGCATAGATGTACCCTAGCAGTTGCTAATAACTCTACTTGATCCATCAATCTATATGACTACATTGTTTTACTCGACTGGGCTATTAATTACATTTATTAAAATTTTTCTCTTTACTTTAGCTTAATTTGCTTGTGTAGTCCATATCTTTCATTTGAATGTCTTTGTGGTTCTTCAAATCATATTATCAATATGAGACATGGTATAGACATCACATTCAAGAATATTGCACATTTAGATATCAAATAGTATCTAGACACATAATATGTCCATTTTACTAAATGTGCATACATAATGCTTCATTCACTTATAACCTACTCCTTAGCATGATCATAAGTCATTTTTCATGACTAGAAAACTTAACATAGGCCATTATACCATTCGGCCAACTTGGCTCACTAAAGATCATGTATATAATTCATATGCCAAGTAACCACTGAATTACATATCAATAATACATAAATTCCATAGACCATTACATGACAATTTCGGCCCAATACACCTCATACCATATCATACATAAACTTTACATTTTAAGGCATTTTAACATCTTATTTTTACACATTTATGCTTCACTCCATTCAGCCTATACATCAAAATAACTAAGACATGCATTTACCCATAATTTATACACATTCCATAATCAAATAACCCAATAAATTTCATATAACATATAAATATAACACATTGATCAGGTAAACTCTCAAGCATGGCCAATAAGTATCATTCGGCCAAAGTTAATGCCTCTTCAATATATTCATTTATTACATATTCACCATGCCATATTCATTCATTCATTCATTCATTTCATATAATGCATGACATAAGCATCTTAATACACATTTGTTGCAATACACTTATTAAATGCACAAAATTCCCTTATTCGCATGAGCATCAATTTTAACCATTAGCACCACACAATCACTCCATCACCTGTATCATCATTCACACAATTTTAAGCATATAAACTCATGGCACGATTATTAAGACATAAAAATTAATCATTAATTCACCATTTTTCCACACACTTACATTAATACATACACATATATTCACTTAAGGCATACAAGAATTAGGCATTTTATATCGATTACACTCACTTTACGAGTCTAAATGCACATATAAGGCTCACTTACACCTTCTCTTTTCCTTTGTTGTTCAATTGTCGCCCTGGTCAAGTATAGAATATAGATTCATTTCATTAAAATCTGTATAAAATCATACGGTCGCTAAAAATAGAAGCCAATCACATAGAAATACTTTTAGGCACCAGAGGAACATAGAAAAATGTCAAAGTTTGAAAAAATTTACTCGAATAAAATATGATTACTATTTATCGAGGTATAAAATTGAGTTTTCTATCCGATATTTTCACAAAATTTTGCTTCTAACAAATTCTGGAGACTATAGAGGGGATACCATTTAATTTTTGTGATTTAATTTAGCTTAAAATGGAGCTTTGAAGAATCACAAATGGTGATTTCTTCCTTAAGTGGCGTTAGCTGGAAAGAAAGAGAAGAAGGGGAGTAATTTTTACTATTCCATGTTTGACCAATTTTGACTTATATACGTGTATTAATTTGGTGAAAAATCAATTCTTTCTTCTCTTCTTCCATTATTTTAAAACCAAACTCACTTTCTTTTCCTCCAATTTTACTTTCAAAAATTAAATTAATTAATAACCCATAAGTGTCTAAAAATTGAAGATCAAAAATCGCAAAAAATGAATTAAAATGCCATAATTTCATGTGACCCAATTTTAGTAAAAATATTTCATGGTTTCCAAAAATTCTAATTCCAATGTCATTAGACTCGTTAGAATTTTTTAGTATCAAGTCATATAGTTTTCATAATTTTTTGATCAACTTTGAAAATTATTTACGGTTCAACTTTACCTTAGTCACTATTCCCAAGACATTATCATAAAAACTTTATTAGCATTTTAACCAATCAAATGAACTCTGATTGATTTCAAACTTTGCCCAAAATTATTTTATGACTAATACTTTTATTCAGTAACTTCAATGCACCCCGAGTCTCGGGAGCACTATTCATCCCAGGAAAGTACTATTCATAAAAATTGAGATTTTTTGGGCATTAGAAGTAGGGTTCCGAACCACTCTAGTTTTGGCCCTATAAGGTATTTTTCAACTCTGGTTAGGTGGCATCTCTTACCTTGTAGTGCCCAACTCGCTCTTTCAAAGCTAATCAAATGGGAATGGCTAAAGATTCCTCTAATTTTCTTTTCGTCTTTCGGGACTTAAGGAGTGAGATTTAGATCGAGTCTTTGGTTATTTCAGTTTGACCAGCCTCAAAAAGGAAGGGTTGCGAATAGTGGAAACTCCATTGGGGAAACCATGAAACCATGCTCCGAATGTACCTCAAATTAGTATAGAATTTTATGTTTTGAATTTATAATATTATCTTTTTTTGAAATTGCATTACATACTAGAGCCTTAGAATAAGTTAGGCGTCCCTTTTTTACCCTGATATCATTTTGAAGCATGAACCCATTTTCATTCAATTTAGGAGATTGTTAGAGGTGGCATCAAATCCAAGCTTCGTACCTATAAGGTATATAAAATGGTGAACCAATCGGTCGTATGCTTATGACAAGATAGACCTGTTATAGAGGGACCATGCTTCGATGACCATCATTTGTGTGACCTAACTGTGAGCCCATGTAATAACCAATAACAATTTCTACTAGGTTTCTTGGTTAATGATACATTATGTGCTATGTGGGCCAATATATGTGAAATATAGCTTAGTCATCCCGAAATGCTGTTGAATCCATTGGGCCATTTTTTAACTAGAATGGGTTAGACCTCGCATTATTTTGTGATTGAACTATACAACATATATGGGCCAAAGATCTTATATGCGTTCTTATAATATGAGATAAATAATGTTTAGTTATCGTTGTTTATTATTCGAATCTATTGGGGCCCCCAATGTCCCACAAGTAAACGCTTCTAGGAAAGAACACATTGACCTCGTATGTGGGAAGTGATAAGGTTGGAAGGCTTTTGCTTATGTTTGTTGTTATGTATTAACATACATCTGTATTCCATACATCCTCATGCATTTATGCATTTCATTCATCATTTCTAACCCTTTATTTTATAACCATTATAGATCCTCGAGCCACTTGGGTATATGGGTCAGACAAAAGAATAATCAGATAAGAACTTATCCCTACCACTCGTGATCAAATAGACATGGCAAGACAAAGAGAAAGTAGTCCTTCTACTCAAGATTTTGAGATTAGAATAGACAAAAATTTGAAGAATTTGAGAGAATAATGATGTCTATGATTTCAAGGGTGATCACTGGGGTTGCTCCTACTTTTGGTTCACCATCACCTGCTGAAGCAATAATGGCCACACTAGTCGGAAAGACCACTACTACCTCTAGAGGAATTGACATTAAGAAAGAAGCTACGGGTTCATAGGGGAAGATAAAAAGGATGAATACTTCAACCCAAAATTTAATTTTTGTGAGGACTTAGTTGCACCTTGAAAAATTAAGGATGCTGCCATGAAGAAACTAGAGGAGAAAATAGAGGCAATGGCTAGGCTCATTACCACGGACAAAAGGTTAGACCTAGATAAGCTCACCCTAGAATCTAAAGAGTTACTGCCCTTTAAATTCAAGATGCCGAAATTGCCTAAGTTTAATGGGACAATTGATCATAAGGCCCATGTCAAGCAGTATGCTACAGTTATGTGGGGCATAGAGCTTAACACGAAGCATAAGATAGCCTACTTCAGCCTTACACTGCAAGGTAGGGTAATCGATTGGTACCATGGGCTGGAGAAGAAGGTTAAAGAAGACTGGGGCAAAATCATAGAGGCTTTTATCAGCTAATATGATTGTAGCACCCGTATGGACATTACCATGAAAGACCTCAAATTGCTTAAATAAAAACCCAATAAAACCTTCTTAGAGTACCTGACAAGATAGAGGTCAAAGGTTTTAGAGATGAGGAGGAAGCTAGAAACATCATATCATATCCGCATGTTTATTAAGAATGCTAGCCTATACTTAAAGGATGGGTTAAAAGTTAAAGGGCTCAAGGACTGGGAATCACTGAAGGTTATAGTGATTGATCTAAAAGGAGAACATGCTGAGAAGGAGAAAAACTCAAGGGGGTTTAACAATAGAAGGAATCTGAATAATAGAGCCATAAGTAGGACCAGTAAAACTGCTCAGGTGTCTATTGTGACAAGGCACTACTTAAATCTGGGCAAACCATTGTCTTGGTGCCTAAAATAGTTCCAAAAAGAAGGAAAACTCCAATCCCTTCCTTCTAAACCTATTAAAAATTAGGGCTAGCCTTATCATCGATTGGACTTATACTATCAGTATCATCAGCACATGGGATATGACATAAATAACTGCCACACTCTAAGAGATAGAATTCATGACTTGATTGATTCAAGGTAGATCCCCGATTCAGAGAAGAGACAGAGGGGTCAGGGTGCCTATTCAAATGTTCCTCCACCTATCAACATGGTCAATTCGGGATTATCAGAATGGTATGTGTTGCGGGACTTATACAAAAATAACTACCTAGTAGTAGAGAAGAAGGCAAAATCAGGTCAAGGTTCAATTTTTCTAACAAACATATGGGCTATAGACAGTAAGAGCAAGTTAGAAAAGCAGGTTCAGGACCTATGGTTTGAGTCAAATTTTGAGCAGAAGTCGATTAAAGAATTAGAGGTTAATGCAGTAACTCAAAGCAGTCACATAGCACCGAAGGTAAAAAAAGAGCCAATTTCCCTGATTACAAAAAAAGAGGAGGATATAATGATGAAGCAACTGAAGAAGACTCCTAAATAGATTTCAATATGGGATCTATTATGCTAATCCCTTTCTCATCGATAAAAGGTAGTAGAAGCCTTATGTGCTGCAACGGTTTCAATTACCATATCATTGTCTGAGTTAGTGGAAATGGTAAGAGGGGAAAAAAGGTAGTAGTCAGTTTTTCAAATATAGATCTTCCACCAAAAGGGCATCATCACAGCCGTCCTTTATACATAAAAGCTAAAGTCAATGGCAAGCACACAACATGTGTAATGGTTGATAATGGATCGTCAATTAATGTGTGCCTACTTAAAGTAGTAGTTGCATATGGGATTAAAGATTCAATGATCTCTGAGTCCAAGCTCACTATTATAGCCTATGAGAACACTAAGAGACATACATATGGGACTTTCAAAGTCAAGGTCAACATGAGGGTGATCATAAATGATATAGAATTTGTAGTGCTTGAAATCTCTATGAATTTCTCCCTACTTTTAGGAAGGTCATGGTTCCATAAGTTGGGAAGGGTTCCATCAACACTACATCAGAAGATAAAGATCCCCTGTGATGGTGAGATAGTAACAATAACGGCTACGAGGGAGAACTAGGTTTTAATGCGTGAGATAGCCAACCAACCCTTTAATGATTTCTATATAGCTAAGATCTTTTTATAAGAGGAAAAGGATGATCCTAAGGTGGTAAATATGCTTAAGAAAATGAACTATTTACCTGGCGTTGGTTTGGGACATGATTTGGATGGTTTGATCTCAGCCATTTAGCTAAAAGGATAGAAGGATCGAAAAGGGCTAGGATATATAGCAAAAACTTCAGAGCCAAAAAATATAAGTAAGGGTATCCCACCATTGGAAGAGAGTGTTGTTCAGGCTAAAGGAAATGTCAGTTACTGCGAAGAGTTAGAGCTGACTGTCATTAAAGGGAAGGTTGTGCCTAGGTTTGATATCTTTAATGAAGTATTCGACTGGGCTACAAGTGAAGTCAAGGCCATATAAGACTTTTAGGATGAAAAAGTTATAATCAATCTATCCAATCTAGAAATCGAGCCTAAAGAAAAAATTATGACTACTGTTATACTTCAAGATAGAGGAAGAAAACCCTCTAAAAAACTTTTTTGAAATTCTTTATGTACTAGAACTTTTTGATAATGATGTTTTTACTTCTTTTGTTAATAAAATGAATGATTTTACTTATTTTTATGATGTCTCATCTAATTACATTATACATAATGATAATTATGACACACATAACATGTTTGATATTAATTCAATCAATATTACCTCGTTTAATCTCAGCATTAATGAAAGCCCAAAAGAAATCTTAATTACATCTAATATAATTCCTGAAAAAAGGATTAAATTTGAGAGAATATTAAAAAAGTATGAAAAAGTCTTTGCCTAGACTTATGAAGATATGCCCAGGGTGGACAGAGAGATAGCTAAACATGACATTCACACATACCTAGAAGTGAAACCAATAAAGCAAAAGTTAAGGAGGATGAGGCTAGAATGGGCAAAAAAGATAAAAGAAAAAGTGCACAAACAGATCGAAGCCAAGTTCTTAGAAGAAGTGCAGTATCTGACTTGGTTAGCCAATGTGGTACCTATCGCCAAGAAAGATGGCAGAGTGAGGATGTTTATAGATTATAAGGATCTGAATAAGGACTATCCAAAAGATGACTTGCCATTACCGCACATAGATTTTCTGGTTGACAGTGCAACAATGTGTAGAACGTACAGTTTTGTTCATAGGTATGCTGGTTACAATCAGATTCTAAACAAGATAGCAGAAAAGATAAAAATTGCCTTCATCACTGAATAAAGAACCTTTTACTATAGAGTCATGCCTTTTGGGTTGAAAAATGCTAGAGCCACTTACTAGAGGATGGCCGTGAGGATTTTGGATGACTTGATTCATAAAGAGGTTGAGGTTTATGTGGATGATATGATGACCAAATTTGCTACAAGAGAAGGACATTTTGAAGCGTTAGAGAAATTCTTTCAATGAATTGATAAATACAACCTGCATCTAAATCCAAAGAAGTGTGTCTTTAGGGTAACTTTAGGAAAACTCTTAGGGCATATAGTGAGTTAAAGAGGGATTGAGGTAGACTCTAATAAAGTCAAAGCTATTAGAGAGATGCCAGTTCTAAAAAAAGGAGAAAGACATAAGGGGATTTCTAGGCAGGATATAGTATTTCAGTAGGTTTATAGCTAAGCTCACCACCATATGTGAGCCCATTTTCAAACTTCTCAAAAAGAATCAACCAATTAAATAGAACGATGATTGTTAAAAGGCTTTCGACACTATTAGGGAGTATCTGCTAAAAATCCACCAGTTTCACAACCACTAAGGCATGAAAAGCCACTAATTCTCTATTTGCCTATTAAAGAAAGCTTAGTAAGGGCTATGATAGGACAAGACGATGAATTTGGGGTTGCTTTTGTAATTTACTACTTGAGCAAAAAGTTTTTTCCCTATGAAGCCAAGTACATAGAAGTGGAAAAAATTTGTTTAGCAGTAGTATGGGCATCGAAGAAATTGAGACACTATTTCCAATCATATTTAGTACAGGTATATCCAAGCACAATCCTTTAAGATATCTTCAGACAACTCCATCTTTGGTAGAGAGAATGAGTAAATCGCTTCTTTTGCTCTAAGAGTTTGATATCTAATACATAACACAAAAGACCATAAAAAGGGCGTGCAGTTGCAGAATTCCTAGCTAGTCATCCACTAGAAGGTGAAGCACTAGAGTTCAAATTCCTAGATGAGCATTTAGGCCCGATAATAGTCCAAGGGTGGTAAATGTATTTTGATAGGGCAATAAATAGCAAAGGAGCAGGAGTAAGAGCAATTCTAATAACTTTTAAAGGAGAAAAATTATCGCTAGGTAAGAAGTTAAGGTATAAGGTTGCAAATAATATGGCAGAATATAAAGCTTGCATATTTGGGCTTAAACCATTATTGGCTTTCGGTGCAAAAATAATTGAGGTATTTAGGGATTCATCTTTGGTAGTCTATTAGACCAATAAGGAATGGACCATTTGGGAAGAGAAGTTAATGCCTTAAGTAGAGCATTGGAGATCCATCAGCAGATAGTTTAAGATGTGCACTTTTTGCCATATTCCTAGAGATGAGAATCAACTAGTAGATGCGTTAGCCACCTTAGTCTCTATGTGGGATAATCCAGAGGGGGTAGTCATAAAACCAATGATTATTTCTAATTTAAAAAAGCCTCACTATGAGACAAAGTAGATAATAAAGATAGAGCAAGAAAAAGATAAGCCATGGTTTTATGACATTTAGAATTATCTAGAGAATGGAGAATTCCCTGAAGAAGCTATAAATAGGGATAAGAGAGTATTAAGAAAGCTATCAACTCAGTTCGTCAGTGTAGGTAAGGTTTTATACAAAAGGCAAGTAAATGGTCTTCAGCTCTATTACTTAGAAATAGAAGAAATACATGCAAGGTCTTGTGGCACACACATGAATAGTTTAGAGTTAGCTAAAAAAATCATGTGCCAAGGGTTCTTTTGGCTCACTATAGACCATGATTACTCAAAGTATGTATAGAAATGCCATAAGTGCTAGCAATATAAGGATTTAAGACATGTGCTAGTATCAAAATTACACAATTTATCATCTTCTTATCCATTTGCTACATGAGGGATAGATATAATTAGAGAGATACATCCAATAGCCTCAAATGGGTATCATTTCATTGTGGTAGCCATTAATTACTTGTCAAAGTGGGTTGAAGCAGAATTCTTCAAGAAATTGGGAGTAAAAGAGATGGCTAAATTCATAGAGAAGAATCTAATCTGCAGATATGGGATTCCACACAACATAATTTCAGACAACAGTGTCTAATTTTAGGTTGAGACAAAGGTATTATTATAGAAGTACAAGATATAACACCATAAATCCTCTCCTTACAGACCACAAGCCAATGGAACAATTGAAGCGATAAACAAAAATGTCAAGAAGATCTTAGCTAAGACAGTTGTAACTTATAGAGATTGGGCTAATAAATTTCCCTTTGCTTTTTGGGGATACAAGACTATAATTCAGACTTCAACGGGCACTACTCTATTCTCTATGGTATATGGGATAGATGTTGTATTCCCAGTAGAGATTGAACTCCAATCATTAAGAGTCGCAGTAGAAGCAGAGATTCCTAAGGTAGCTTGGGTAAAACAAAGGTTCTAGGAATTAAACTTGCTAGATGAGAAGCGGTTGAGGGCTAATTATCACAATAAAGTTTATTAGAAAAAGACGGCATGAGCTTTTGGCAAAAGGATGAAAAATTACAAGTTGAAGGAAGGG
>CANXYI011479410.1:0-14103 GCA_948208565.1 Hura crepitans
AGTGTTTTATTAGTAAAATGGGTTTTAATTTTTCTTAATAAAAGTCACAATAAAAAGTATTTTCTAAAAATTAACATGTGAGAACCAAAGTTCTCAAATTAAATCCATTACCCGATTTATACATGATACTTCCAATTTCAATTCCGAAATATTCCCCCAAACACCAAATTAGGTAGAAAAATGACTTTACACATTAAAAAGAAATAATAACCAAATCATATTTTTACCCAATTTTCTATTTTTCATTCACATACTAATATATTATTTCTACTATTGTGATACGAGTAATCTGATTATTTGGGGGCTAATTATTGTTATTTTTTCCTATTATTTGGTATATTGTATTTTAAGCATTCCAAAATGTAATTTTTATTTTTCACTCGGTTAGATTGTATTTTAGGTAATTACCTTGTATTTTATTTTTCGATCAAATAATTTCCTTGTATATTATGTGAATGCTATAATAATTAGGAAAATTATTTTTTACGTGGTCAGAAAAATAACCAAAATATTTCTGTTTAATCAATTGGTGCTTTATTAATAAAATGGGTTTAACTTTTCTTAATAAAAGTCACAATAAAATTATTTTCTAAAAATTAACATGTGAGAACAAAAGTTCTCAAATTAAACCCATTACCCGATTTATGTATGATACATCCAATTTTAATCCCAAAATATTCCATAAACACCGGATTATGTTGAAAATTGGTTTTTACATGTTAAAGGAAATAATAGTCAAAATCATATTTCTACCCAATAAATTGGTGTTTTGTTAATAAAATAAATTTTGATTCTTTCTCAATAAAATTTGTAACCATAGCAGTTATTTTCTAAACTTGACATTTGAGAACCAAAGTTCTCAAAGCCATTTTTCCATATAAAAATCATCATAATAAAATTCATTTTTTCAATTTGACTTTTGAGACCCAAAGTTCTCAAAACCATTCTCCAAAATAAAAGTCAAAGTAATAAAATTCATTTCTTTAATTAACACTTGAGGACCAAAGTTCTCAAAGCCACTTTTCCAAATAAAAATCATCACAATAAAATTCGTTTTCCAAAAATTAGTATACAAGAACCAAAGTTCTCAAACAAATCATTCGATTTTAAATAAAAATCACTACAGTAAAACCTTTTTTTCTAAAATTAGCATGAGAGAACCAAAGTTCTTGAAATAATCAATTGCTTGATTTCATCTATGTTATTTCGATTCCAAACACCTATTTATTTTTCTATAAATATATTCTACAATTCCTTTTATGTGAATGTGTGATTTACTTTAATAGTAAAATATCACTTGAGAAAAGGAATAGTGTCATAAATTAAAAATGAAATTTTGTATTAATTTGAGGTATAAAAAATAGTAGGGTTCTAAACCACTCTAGTTTTGGCCTTACAAGGTATTTCCTGACTCTGTCAGGTGGCAACTCCTACCTTGTAGTGCCCAACTCACACCCCCTAAGGAAATCAAAAAGGGGCAGCCCTAGATTCCTTTAGCTTCCTTCTTGTCTTTCAAGACTCGAGGAGTAAGACCTAAGTTGAGTTTTTGGCTGCTTTGGTTTGATCAATCTTAGGAAAACAAAAGGGATGCAAACACTATATGATGATGTAAACTAGAAGGAACCTGATGCTCAGCCTTCACTTACTGATAGGTGAGGCATCTAATTGTATAATTAACCACATCTCTATTCATACATGGCCACTAATAGGCCATCTTTAAATCCTAGTACATTTTTATTTTGCCAGGATGCATAGCATACGGTGTATTATGCACTTCTTATAGAATCTACTATCTTGAATCCTCTTTCTTTAGCACATAGAATCAATCATGACAGTACAAATAATTGTCTTCCTTAATCATAAACTCAATAGACTTCCCCTCTTAAATCATACTTATAATGCTTTGAAGTTTATGATAATCTTTCTATGAATCCTTCACTATCTGTACCAAAGTTAGATTGACTTACAACTCAGCTAACAAACCACTAACATTTTGTACCTTCAAGCTAAAATGTATTGCCTTTAAAGCTGACTAGGTTTTTTACTTAAGGCATCCATAACCTTATTAGCTATCGTAGGATGGTAGTCAATAAAGCAATCATAATCCTTGATTAACTCCATCTATCTCATATGTCTCAAGTTTAACTCATTTTACATCGTTAGATACTTTAGACTATTGTGGTTGGTGAAAATATAGCACTTTTCTCCACAAGGATAGTGCCTCCACATTTTTAGAGCAAACACAGTAGCTGCGAGCTCTAACTCATGCGTCGGGTTTCTCATGAGGTTTTAACTGTAATAAACATTAAGTACATAGGTGACTGGCTCTAGTACAAGTGGGAGATTATTATAAGAATGCCCTAGAGCTCATGTAATAAGGTAGTATTCATGTATTTAAACCTTGTGAATTAATAAAATAAGGCATTTCTCTTTATATCATGGTAAGTTTATATATTACTTATTATTGTTTGTAATGTCTTAAACGATTTTATAAAGTCTCTAGCTTATAATCATAGTAGAGAGGAAATCATAAAGTGTTCATATTGTGGGATTCTTATTAAATGCAAATGTGATTTACCTAAATATCCTAAATCATAGTATTAAAAAGATGGGACATTATTAATATAGATAGATTAGTATATGTTATACTTTTTTATTAGATCAAGAAGTAGTTCTCATTAGCTGTAAGCATAAAGATACTTGGAGTTAACATGTGGATGCTTACTTAGGAAGTAAGTATATCAAAGACTATGAGATCTTCACATGGATACTTAATCTATGTTAGTCTCATGTTATCAATGGTGCAAATATCTTTAGACTTGACATAACTAATTGTCTTAAATATGGAGTGATTCGAACCCAAAGCATTTACTTTGAATAAGAAGTATACATAATAGGTTGCTTAGATGTGCCATAACATATTTGAAGAAAAAGTATTGATCAATAAAAGATTCACCACCTCAGATTATAGTGGGGACTTTATTTTATTGTTCTTATGTGTAATATATATTTAGGAATCTCTGGTCAGAGCACAGTGTAATGAGTGAATGGGATTCACTAAGGGCATTTTGGAAATAAATGTAAAATTATCCTAACAATATATCCCAGGCTTAATTAGACATACATAGTTAAGTTATGAGCTAACATAAGTCCATACTCAAAGCTGGATGAGGTAAAAGATGGTGAAAGGAGTTTATTGCACTATAACTGTATATAAAAGGTCTATTTCAAACCACTTGACTTTATACCACATGGGTAGTCATGATTCATGGCTAGTTGCCTCTCTTGACTTGTATATAAGTGATATATCAATTAGTGAATTGATATTGATTCAATAAGATTACATCTATAGAGTCCCAATTAGATTAGGACTCTATTTCATTGTGTACTACCAAGCTATTCTGTAAACAAATATGGTCACAAACATAAAAGAAGTTTGAGGAAGAATTAAAGACATTCAATGTTCTAATTATATGGGATATCATTTGAATATGAATTAAGAAGAAAAAATAAGCAAATGTGCTTGCGGGCCTACTTGCTAATATGTAGTCCAAAAGTCCAGGTTTTTGACTTGGGCCCTATTAAATCCAAATTTTAATTATTCTTGCATCTAATTTTTTTTGGAATTTTAAAATCTTTAAAAACCCTTGAATTAGAGTAATTATTAATAAAAAATGGGCCTTAGAATTGCCATATAGGGTTGATGAAAGTGAGGCCAAAGTAGATTGCACATATGCCCATTAAAAGGCTTATACGCATAGGATTGAATAGGGTCCAATGTGTAAGTCCATTTTAGTCCGACTTAGGGTAGATTTTAAGTGTCAAAATTATGCATAAAAAGGGCTTATTAAAGTATAAGTAACACTTATAGTGATATGCATATTTTTTATAGTAAAACTTACCACATAGAATAATTGAAAACACACAAACTTCTTATTCTTCCTTCATCCAGTTGAAAATCCTACTAGCACCTAGATTTTCCAATTACTCTCTTCTAAAAACTTCTTGTATGGATTACCTTGGATCTGTTCCCAAAAAATTATCATGGTGGTTTTGTAACAACCTAGTGAGATAAGCTCACAGATGGAATCTGTTGTCATCATTTACATCAAATCATAAAATGCTACTAGATTAATTGTTTAGGATGTATTTTAAATTATCTAGTTCAATTATCTTTGCTTGTTTTTCTCAAATTTTTTATTTTTCTATTGGGTATGATGGTTTGAAAGCATAGAAGACTTAAAAGACTCAAAGGCTTACAACATTTCCAAGAAAAACGAAATTATCCTTTGACAAATAAGTGTTAGAGGACTACTTGCCATTCCATATGCAATTTTCTACTTTACTTGTAATTAGAATGAAAGGCAGCTTAGCTGGGCTAGGCAGACTGAGAGATAAATGGAATATGAGATAGGGGCATACTATTCTATATAACTTCTTTCCTACTCTATTTAAGTGTAAAGATTTCAATGTAAGTAAATATGAAAGATACTTTATAGCCTTTACTTGTTTTGTAAGATTAACTGGGCAAGTAAGTGATTTCATACCTTGAGTGTAGTATGCCACCCGTCTACTGATGGATAAGCAAACCTACCAATAGATCAAGTAGTGGTGGCATCCCTTCGCTCAATTATAGATGCAATTCATAATATGGTATAGTCTTAAAATACAAATACAGAGCCAATTAGACATGAACCACTAATAGCAGATCCAAATGAACATTGTTCCCCAGATTGAGATCCATAGTACATTTCAAGCTCAATTTAATGATTCTAGCATTATTTTTAAGTTTAGTGTATTGTAGAATTTTCTATAATTTTTTAAACATAAATCCTATAGTGTTTTTAGAGAAATTGGATGATAACAAAGGGAAGGAAAAAAAAGCTTTGAGTCATTATTTAAGAAGCCAAATAATCATTCTATAAGTGTATTCAACAAAATATGCGTAAACTTTTATGTTTGTGCATTTTCAAGAATATGTGTGTAATGCTTACGTTGTTAGTTTAAGGATTTAAATAACCTTAAAAATTTAAATTAGTTAGATTAGGATTTATAACATGTTAAATACATGGAATGAATGAATGTTAGGTTAAAAATAAATTAATTGAGGTGCCCTTAATGTTGGCCTAATGATATGTATAAAAAGGGTTTTATTATAATTAATTGAGTTAATGTTAGTGTATAAATAATTAGTGCATATTGAGTCTAAACGTGTAGGTACATTTGATTTGGGGTCAAAGTTTGATGATCATGTATAATATTATAGGTTGGATGCATGAAATGTGTGTATGTTTGTGTGGTAAAGTGTGTGACATGTAATGTGTGTTAGCATAATGTAACTTGTAATGTGTGCTAATATAATGGTGAAATGAATGAGGAAATCTACATTATAGATGAATTGTATGAAATGACTATTGGTACATAATGAGAAAGGGAAATATAAATAATGAGTTTATGTCATCAAAATGTGGTATACATAATAAACTAAGACATGGTAAATAAAAAATTAACAAGTATATATTAATTTATTGCTTATATAAATGGACACGGATATGTAATCATACACATATAAGTTATGTAAAGTAAAGATAACTAAAGTGAAGACATAATAGCCCATATGAGTTAGACAACATACTGGATAGGTTAATTAGTTAACTAGAGAGTTAACAGCTGCTAGGATTCCATGATGTCATTTTCCTGCGGGTATGATCGTCATGAGGTCCATAAAGGCCACTACACACTTATATGTTGTATATTGATCTTATATATTTTTCATGTGAGTGTAGCCATCATGTGATCCAGTAGGGCCCTTACACACTTTCTTGTGGGTGCAGCTACAATGACGTCTAGTTAGGGCTACTACACACTCTCATAATGGTGTAGCAGTCATGAGGTCCAAAATGCAGACCACTACACACTATAATCTCGATATCTAGTACCAAATTTATGTCTATTAAATATAGGCTAAATAAATGGTTAATAATCCAAATGTAAGACGAAGGAAAATAAGTAGGTAAATAAATTACAAAAAATAAATAGCATAGGTAAAAATAAATAATATGATATGGTTAAGTATGCATTGCATAATTCAAATGCTATGTGAGAATACTTCATGACAAATTGCTATGTTGGATTATATGCTAATTGTGAACGTGTGTAAGTGTAAGCATGTTTTATTGAATATACCACTAAGCTTTATGCTTAGTATATCGTGTTTTCAATGTATTGGTTATAGATAGTTAACATCAATTTAGCCTTAACGTAGTAGTGCAGTGGACTCGATAACCACTATTTTGGTATATTTTTGTATTCTTTAGTGTGATGTATGTAAATATAGATGGCACTCATATGTACATAGTTAGGATAAGTCTAATTTAGTTATGTAAAGTGAATATGATATGTCTTAATGTAACAATGGCATTTATATGTGTAATTAGACACTTTTCTTATTGATGTGATTGTTAGAGATGAGGTGACTGCTATAATTGTGATGTTGATAATTTGGATAGATTGGGGGAATTAGAAGGATCTTGTAATATGGGTTGAGGGTTGAGGTTAAGACTATTATAGAAGCTTTTTTGTTTACCATGTTCTATTTAGGCTATATCACCATACAATTGTTATGCTGCTAGATTTTTGTTAACACGGATTAAGTTTATATATATACAGGTGTACATAAAGACATATTGGCCTAAGTGTATCGCTTGCAATATTTCATGGTCACTGACATATAAAGAGTCTTAAGAAAAAAAAAAGAAATAAATTAAGGTAATTAAGTGAGGTCAAGTAAAGTTGATTAATATGTCATCTCTTATTTGGGTCCGGCTACTAGATCGGCTAAAGGATGCCATAGATTAGGACTCTAAATTAAATTGAAAGATCAAATATGATCCTAATCTAATTGGATAAGGGTTATCTTATTAGGAATGAATAAGAGTTATAATCCTGAACAATTTCTTTTTATAAGGAATATGATTCCAGTATGAACTAAAATTGTAAGAGTTTTAATTGTATTAAAATTTTAAGTGGATAAGAGTTTTAAATCAATTAAAATATAAATTGGATAATTGTTATCCATTTTGATAAGGATTAGGATAAGAATTAAAAATTGGATTGTTTTCTAAATTAATTGGAATGAGAGTTCTAAATTAAATTTACTTGTAGTCTTTTAATTCGAATAGAATTCTAATGAGATTAAAACTCTAATTTAAAGTGGGGTAGATGTAATTTAGTTATCTATTGTGATTAAATGAATAAATTACATGTTTAATGTTGATTAACCATTATGATTACAAGTATCCATAATTAATTGATCAAGAAAATGAACTAGAATAGTTTATATGTGACACCCCCTACCGGACTCTTAAAGAAATCCAATAGGCGATACACTTCTTATCAAGTCACCCATCCTAGAATTGCTCCAGGTATGTACTCCTTAACACTTATGGACTGCTCTAGAACTTTACTAGATATTGCTTATATTCTTAGTCTAACCCTTAAACATGTTCACATATGGTATGACAGACTTAGGAAACCCATTTATAGACATTTTACATGTTACAAAAAATTAGGCAACATAACAGCTAACCAAGTGACATACCTAAATTTTTTTCCACCTATAAATGCACTACTAAAAATAGCAATATCATTCTACCTCCTTTTGGACCCTTCTAGTCTCTCAGTCAACATCAGCACACATCAATCACATATTTCAAACACATAGAGCCTTAGGCCCACAATTATAAAAAAAAAATCATTAAGCAAGCCATATAGACAAACCACCTGATTATATATACATCATATCTATCCTTTATATATATAGACATAAGCATCCTTTAAGCATACTAACCCATACCCTACAATGTTTACATGAGTATTAACTAGTCAAAACAAAGAAAAAGACTATATATATCCATTAAAAATTGTGCTGCTACACTGTATGATCTCTAAGGTTGGACTACTTATCTTTTCGACTTATGCACCAAAACTCTAGTACGCTGAGTATAAAACTCAGTGGTAAACTTAAAGCATTTAAAACATGTTATATGCAATGACTCACATGCAATGATAATATGGCAGTTAATATGTAGTGTGTGGTTGGTATAACAGGTAATTCATGCAATTCAAGTGATATGCCATAATTTAATAATAATTACCAAAATTCCACTGCGATCATTTCAGTTTAATTATTTATGTAGCAACTTGCCATCAACCAATCCTCTATTTTGGTTCAATTTAATTTAATAGGCCTGAGTAGATAAACTACACATAAGACATTGGAATAAGAGGGAATTGAAAAGTTATACAGTGGCCCATATTTTGGACTCCGATCATTACACTGGCCTGGTTTGATAACAGGGATCAACTCACTTGAACCTTCTAATACAAGACAAGAGATAGCAGGGATCAATCTATAGACCCCCCAATATCTCAAAAAATTCAACCACTAATCATAATGTGGATAGTAGGGATTAGTCTGTAGACCTTTTAATATCCAAAAATCATAGCAAGAACTTTAGTGGATAGCAGGGATCAATTCATAGACCTCCCAATATCCAAATAATCTTAGTAATCATCTAGCAGCTAGTAATCCCTAAGTTGATTGGTCAACCCATCTAATGGGTGTCTAACTAATATGCTATCTAACCTTACTTTATGTTCATTTATTTACTAATTGTCATATTATAATATTTAAGAATGAATAATAGATATTTATGAATTTTATTTGACAGTCAGAATTTGACCTAGACAGTTATAGGTCATTTTTAGTTCTACTAGATAGTTACGGGTCAATTTTTCTAAGCCATTTTAAGTTACTTTCTTAGGCATAATTAATTTCACATCAAGTCTAGTCTAGGCAATTATTTTAACTCAATTATGTCCATGTTCAAAGTATATTTTAGTGTATCTATCTGTAAGTCATTTTCTCAAGACAATTATAGGTCATTTCCATTTTTGCGTATGCCATTTCAGGTCTTAAATCAAGTCCTTTTCATGCCATTTTTCAATGCCATTTGCACCCATTTCCATATATGTTCATAGGCCTAAAGCCAAGTTCAATTATACATCTCAAACAGCCTTAAAATAGGCTTCAATTTATTCCACATAAACCTTACAAAATTGTCCCAAAATTAGGGTGCCATTTACATGCCAATTTTGTCCATTTTTGAAGTCAATTTCACTATGTCATTCTAAGCCTTTTTTAAATTCCTTTTTAACCACTTCTAAACCTTAAATGACATCCTAATATCCATACATTTAATGCCTTCTTACTCATGTTTATTCACCTAAGTCATACCAAATGTGTCATGCCAATCTCACACACACATGCCATGCCATACCTTACTTTTCTTGCCAAGTTTGCCTTGCATACCTCTTAGCCAATGCTTTCCAATGGCCATGTACATGCTTTTCTCCACATTCAATCACATATACACGTATCATATTGTACACACACGATGCAATTATCATGCAAGCTAAGCCTTGGCATGCCTTGGCCATATCAAGCACACACACACGCACACAAGCCTTTTTCATCAAATTCACCACCTATACCCATAATACTATCTCTAACATGAAAATTCCCATGCAATATGCCATGGTAAGTTACCACACACCTAGCCTACATTCCAAGGTAAACTCTAGGCCAACTATAGCTTGATACCAACACTCCCATTTTTCACCACACACATACACAAATCATGTATTTCTCTTTCAAACACATTAGAAATTATACTAATCACACTTTAATTAAGCCATGCACACCACACACTCGCATCACCCTCTTGACCAAGTGAGGAATACCCCTTCCATTCATTCTTTTCATCTAATCATTATTCAATTCGTTCATTTCACACTTTATTAGTACAAATAGAAGCCTAATTCATAAATACATATACTTTAACCATGAATTCCTTAACTTTTATACAAGCTTTCCACATATGAATTTAAGATTACATTCTTCCAATACATTAAATTCACATACCTCCCTAACAAGTAAGGCTTATCCTACACTTCAAGCTTGTAAATGGCCTTATAACACCTCACTTTTCTTCATCTCCATTCACACCTCCTTCCTTTAAAAAAATCATAGAAAATTCTATAAGCCCCTAAATGAAAATCCATGATTATAAGCAATCTTAGAATGTTAAAATCCTCTAGGAAATAAATTAAAAAGGGAGGAAACACTTACATATACAATGTTGGTTTATTAGCACCATTTATGTACACTTATACACTTCTTGAACTCCAAACCCTTCAAAAATTAATTCACAACTTATCAAAGTTATTTTAGGCTTAAGAAGCCATAAAAATGGTGGAATAGAGGTGGTAGTGGCATTAGGATAGAAAGGAAGAAGAAAGGAGAAAATGGGTGGGTTCTGTGGTTTCAATGCCAAGAGGACATCTAGATGTCACTCCATGGCTTTTATAGTTGCTGAGGTGGGCCAACTAGGGACATATGCCACTCGAGCTTCTTGAAATTGCTCAATTTTGATAGAAACTTTAGGGATTTTTAAAAATCACTCGAACCTCCAAAAATCATTATGTCTATTTTAAAAGCCTCAATTGGTCCCATTTAGAGGCTTGCAAAATTTCATAGTCAAATTCCCTCGACAAGATAGTTAACCAATTGCCTTGATTTACATGCAAAAGTTACAAACATCCTAGGAATTCAAAAATTACATCACCTTTAAGGATTGGTATTTTTAGGTCTATCCGGGCATATCATGAGTCTTTCCTAACTCAAATCCATCTGAGCCTATAGCTTACTAGATACAGCCTAAAATAATTTATAGGTTTTACTAAATCTTTAAATTAAGCCACTTTCATTATTTTCAAGCCCCTCAAAGTTTCATGACTAGTACACCCCACCTCGAGCCCCATAAAGTGACCAAACAATTCGAGCACACTTCCCAAGCATTGAAGGTACTATTCATAAAGCCTTGACTTACGAGCATTGCAATGCTTCCCCTCTTAAGAAATTTCATCCTTGAAATTACCTATAGTAAATAGATGTGGATATTAACTCTTCATCTGCTCTTTGGGATCCCATATGGCTTCCTCAACATTATGGTGCCTCTAGAGAACTTTAACTAGAGGAATGGTGTTATTCCTCAGTTGCTTCACTTCTCGAGCAAAAATCTATATTGGTTCTTCATTGTAACTTAAGTATGGTTGTACCTCAATATTCATCACTGGAACTATATGGGAAGGATCTGATATGTACCTTTTAAGTATTGAAACATGAAATACATCATGTTTCTATTGTAACTCAAGAGGCAAGGGTAGCTTGTAAGCTAATGGTCTCACTCTCTTTGCAATCTCATATGGCCTAATAAATCTGAGACTCAGCTTCCCCTTTTTCCCAATTCTAAGTACTTTTTTCCATAAGGATTCTTTCAAAAATACTTTCTCACCCATAACATATTCAATATCCCTTCAACTTAAGTCAGCATAGGACATCTGTTTATTAGTTACAGCTTTCAATCTCTCCTTGATAACTTTAACATTTTTTTCTATATCTCTGATTAGATCAATCCTAAGATTTTTTTCTCCTTACTTCACTCCAGCATAATAGAGTTCTATACCTTCACTATATAATGCCTCATAAAGTGTCGAGCCCAAGCTGGCTTGATAACTATTATTGTAAGCAAATTAAGCTAAGGATAAGTATTGGTCCTAGCTACCTTTAAACTCAATGGCATAGTTATGTAACATATCTTTAAGTACTTGTATAACCATATTTGATTATCCATCTATCTAGGGGTGGAAAGTTGTATGGTAGTCAGCCTAGCACCTAGTGCCTAATGTAGTTTCTTCCAAAACTTAGAAGTAAAGTAAGGATCTTTATCTAAAATAATAGCCACAAGTATACCATACAGCCTAACAATCTCATTGATGTACAACTTAGCTAGTGTTTCTTGTGTATAGTCTATTCTGACTAGAATAAAGTGAGTTGCTTTCGTCAATCTATCAATAATCACCTATATAGCACCACACTAATTCTTGGTCATAGGTAATCCCATCACAAAGTCCATTATAAGCTTTTCCCACTTCTATTCTGGTATTGCTATAAGATGTAGCAATCTAAAAGGAACTTAATGCTCAGTTTTTACCTGATGGCATGTAAGATATCTAGCTATATATTCTACTACATCTCTCTACATCCCTTACCACTAGTATTGAGACTCCAAGTCTATATACATCTTAGTACTACAAGTCTATATAGAATAAAGAACTTTATTTGCCTCCTTTAATATCTATAACCTTAAATCATTTATACTAGGTACACACAACCTACCCTACTAATACAAACATCGGTCCTCACTTATATCGAATCATGTTACCTTCCCCCCTTTGACTTTATCTATAATTTATCTCAACTATCTAATCTTCACCTGAGCTTCCTTTAACTATTGCCTAAAATCTAGTTTAATTTGAAGTTTAGCTAGAATGGCATCATCCCCTATGTACTACAATCTAGCATTCATGGCTTTCAAATTTACCATGAATTTTTTGCTCAAAGCATCTACTACCACATTAGCTTTCCCTAGGTGGTAATCTATCAAATAATTATAATCTTTAATTAGCTCTAACCATCTTCTTTATCTCAAGTTCAACTCTCTGAGTAAGGAGATATTTCATGCTTTTATAGTCTGTGTAAGTGTGACACTTCTCACTATACATATAATACCTCTAAATTTTCATAGCAAACATAATGGCAACTTACTCCAAATCATGAGTAAGGTAGTTTCTCTCATGTGGTTTCAATTGTCTCAAAGCATAAGCTACCACTATTCCCTCCTACATTAACACATATCCGAAACCATTAAGTGAGGCATCAGTATACATAACAAAATCCTTACCTTATTCAGGTTGAATTCGGATAGGAGCTTTTGTCAACATTTTTTTTAGCTTGTCAAAACTCTCTTGACTTTTGGCATCCCACTCAAACTTCATATTCTTTGTGATCAATCTAAACAGAGGTGCTATAATCATAGAGGATCCTTTCATAAATCTTTTGTAGTACCCAGCTAAACCTAAAAAACACTATATCTCTGTCACATTTCTT
Source organism: Hura crepitans (assembly GCA_948208565.1). NCBI lineage: Eukaryota > Viridiplantae > Streptophyta > Magnoliopsida > Malpighiales > Euphorbiaceae > Hura > Hura crepitans. Next base: position 13,073 of record CANXYI011479410.1, read on the forward strand.
AGAGTTTCCTATTCTAACACTACGCTAACCTCACTAGGGTCTACTCTAATACCTTTTGTCAATATTACATATCCCAAAAAAGCTACTTCATTCAATTAGAATTCACATTTACTCAACTTGGCATACAACTACTTCTCCTTCAGAGTTTGTAGCACACCATAAGATATTGTTCATGTTTTTCTATAGTCCTCGAATACACTAACATGTCATCAACGAATACCATCACAAATTGATCTAGGTAAGGTTGAAATACTTTATTCATTAAATCCATAAAAGGATGTTAGGGTATTAGTGAGGCCAAATGGCATCACTTAGAATTCATAATGCTTGTTCCGAGTCCTAAAATCAATTTTAGGAATATTAGCTTCCTTTATTCTCAACTGGTGATACCTATATCTTAAATCAACTTTGGAAAACACACCTGCTCCTTTCAATTGGTTAAAAAGATCATTTATCCTGGGTAGAGGGATATTTACTTTTCACTATCACTTTATTTAGTTGTCTATAACCAATACACAATCGAAGGGACCCATCTTTCTTTTTATCAAATAGAACAGAGGCTCCCTAAGGTGAAGTACTAGGTCTAATGAACCTTTTTATCTAACAAATCTTGCAGTTGTACCTTTAGTTCTTTCAACTCAATAGGTACCATTTTATAAGGGGTAATAGACATAATAGTTGTACCAAGATACACCTTAATCTCAAAATCAATCTTCCTCTACAGAGGGAACCCTGGCAACTTATCAAGATACACATTAGGGAACTTAGAAACTATAGGGATCTATTTAAGAATTGGGGTGGAAGTACTAGCATCAATGACATGTGCTAGGTAAGCTTCACACCCTTTATGAATGAGTTTTCTTATTGTAACAACTGAGATGAGATTATTTGGAAGGTGTATCTCACCTATAACAATCACTATCAATCCATTTGCATTCTAGAGGGTTAGCTTCTTATGTTTAAAATCCACTATAGCCTGATGTTTAGACAACCAATCCATTCCCAATATCACATCAAACTTGTAAAAAGTA